>VMDR010002328.1:0-94915 GCA_007922815.1 Macrotus californicus
ATGTACATGTAAATCAGTTACTACAGTGTTGTACCCTTTAAATATTTCACAGTTTTGTCTGTTCTACCTCCACAAGGCCAAAATGTAAAAAACTCTAGTAGTATAAAACACAGTAATAAGTATTTTTCAAATCTAACAATGTTAAATATCAATAAACATATGAAAACATTCACCTAATAATGAAAGAAATGAAAATACTATTTTTCTAGAGAAAATACCATATAATTCTAGAGAACATTTATTGGTATGTATGAAAAGGCTGTAAAATATGAATAGTCTTTGATCTATAATTTTACTTCTAGAACCATCTAACAAACGAGTAGGCAAAATACATGAGCAAGGACATAGTGAATATTAATCATAACAAAAATCTGGAATCAGCCCAGAGTCCACAGAGAAGAGATTGGTAACCAGTGTTTCTCAGTGGGAGCACTGGGGCCCGTGCAACAGGCCAGTTTCTTACACTCTGTAGGAGGTTTAGCGTTGGGCTGCAAATGCTAGTAGCTTTGCCTTTATTGTAACCACCAAAGGAGTTGACCGTGTCCCCTCCACACATATTCCCAAACACTCTCCCCAGGTGCCGCTCCCAGCCTCAGCTGGGACCGCTGGATTAAGTATGTTTTGGAGGATCCACACAGTGTACTGACACTTTAACAAAACAGTGCATGGAGCAGTGGTGCTTTTTTTGTGTTTTTAATTTTTTGAGGGAAATTCTCATAAATATTTGAATGAAAAATGCAGGTTACAGAATAGTACTTATAATATCTTTCAAAGCAATTACCTTTAGCCAACAATTAAAAATTATAAGTCTAGACTGCCCAAAGATTACCATTTAAAAATAATTTTAGAATATTCCTTGTTTATATTATTCTGTATTCATATAAACACATTTTATACAAAACAGTCACACCAGAGACAAACAATGCCGAACATTTTTCTGCATTCAGTATACTATGCAGCCACTTAGAAATGTTATTACTGTCGTGAACATTATACAGTTATGGTTCTCTTTGACAGTGCATTGTCTCTTGAGGAAGAAAAATTATACTTCAAGAAAATATTCAGCATTATAACGATTTTATTTTTTATTTTTAAGATATGTGGATGGTTCTTTATATCTACCTGTTCTTACATCATTTCTGCTTATCAGTTTTTAAATAGATTTTATTTTTTAAGGCAGTTTCAAATTTAGAGAAAAACCGTGTAGAAGCTAGAGTGTTCTCATATACTAACCCCACTCCCACAGTTTTTCCTATTAACATCTTGCATTAATGTGGCACATGTGTTACAATCGATGTGCAAATATTGATACATTACTATTAACTAAAGCCCATAGTTCACATTAAGTTTCAAGTTTTGTGTTGCACAGTCTATGCCTTTGACAAAGGCGTAGTGTCATATAACCATGTCATATACAGAATACAGAGGCATGTCACTATGGTATCATACGTAACAGTTTTACTGCCCCAAAATGTTTCGTATTCCACCTTTTCATCCCTTCTCCACCCCCCTCTGCTTGTCTTTTTGATAAAATAATTCACTCATTTATAATAGAACTTACACCTTCACTTGCCTCTGAATGTCTTAAACATATATAAGGTTTCTATCAAATTGTATAAAATTAATTTCACACGAGTGAATTCAGATTTGGTTATTGATTTTGTTGATGGTCTTTTTTCACATTACATGTTTTGTTTTCATTTGGTTTGGTTTTGGTATTTTACATGAGAGGGGTTTGTTTTGTTTCCTCTCTCGAAGCCCCCTGTAGCCCAGCCATCCCTTAACATCAGGGAGGGAGCCTGCTCGTTGCCCACCTCACACGAAGCGTGAGTCCCCTTCTTCCTGTTACTGTCGTCAAGCTTCCACTTCCTGCTTCTGAATCTGGAGCCCAGCAGGCCTGCAGTTCTTGCCCTTTTCATAGTTTTGTGTTTTCGTTCCATAGAGACATTTCTGTGGTATTCAAGCACAGCTCTGTCTTTCCAGTTTTTTGTTTTTACATTTTCCTATCATTGGTATGTTCTCGAAAGGGGGGATCAAAAGGGTCGAAGTGTGTACCTCCTACACCATCTTGACGAACTTGATTTTCCTACAGTCATCTCATTATGTTATAAACCCATATTAATTATGGAAATGAAATTCAAGATTTACTTCTTTCCCTAGGAAAAAGTTCAGACTTTCTTTTTAAATGGAGAAGGGCCATTGAAAAGTCACAGTGCTTATCTTCTCACTTATAAGACTAGATTTATTAAACCAGAACCATTAAGGTTCATTCATTAGGATATTTGTTTTCCTTAAAAGCTTGTTCATAACTATGGTTTATTTACACCAAGTTTGTTCATGGATGCCAATCACAGTGGTTTTTCTCAGAATAAGTTGTAGCACTGGGTAGCAGAGGTGTGTCTGTAAAGTATTTCACATAAAAAAAAGTAAGGACTTTAATTTATGTCAAAATCTGTCATATAAGAAAACACACTCCCTGCAGCCTTAAATTCTTGACACAGTGGCATAGAAACAAGACAGGTCTGTCTCTCGTCCCTGCTTTGGGCTGGTAAGTTTGAGAATTATGTCCAGTTCCTGTTCAGTCTCACTCTAAGGATACAGAAGGTGAGTAGCAAGAAGAAAGCAGCTAGCAGGCGAGGACACTTGAAATCACATCCTGAGCCGTGACTGAAATAATCAGTTCACAAAAGGGACAAACCAGGAGGGCACATTTCTTGTTAGACATTTGTGCACCGTTCTGTCAGATCTCCTTTGAGGACAGCTAGCACCTCGCTAGTCATCTTCACCTTCCATTTTGAGTTTTTGGTTTTATTTATTTATGTATTTATTTAAGATTTTATTTATTTACTTTTTAGAGAGAGAGGAAGGGAATGAAAAAAGAGGGAGAGAAACATGGAAGAGATAAATCAATTGGTTGTCTCTCAGAGGTCCCCAAACTGGGGACCTGGTCTGTAACCCAGGCATGTGCCCTGACTGGGAATTGAACCAGCAGTTTTTTGGTTCACAGGCAGCGCGCTCGATCCACAGAGCCACACCACCTAGGGCTCAAGTTGTTTTAATTGGGTTAAAGGTATGCTAAGAACTTGGGTGTTTGGAATTACTATAATTTCCTCACTTTAGGCTGAACTGTGGAGCTACTTTCAACAAGGGAGGTAATGTAACATCCTCTGGCAAGGCCATGCATTTACATAAGTCAAATGATGGTCTTGTATTTTCTTTAATTGACAATAGGAAGAGCTCAAGAGAGACCTGAAAATTAAGAAAGAAAAAGAAATAGTGCAGGCGACAGCAGCAGCTGCCACTCCCCCTGCAGCACCTCCTGCACCTCCAGCCCCTCCGCCTTCGCCTCCACCTCCGCCTCCCCCGCAGCACTCAGGCCCCCAGGCCACTGCCACGGCCACGCTGCCTGTGGCTTCCCAGAAGAGGAAGCGAGAAGAGGAAAGAGACTCAAGCTCCAAGTCCAAGAAGAAGAAAATGATCTCTACTACCTCAAAGGAAACTAAGAAGGACACAAAGCTTTACTGTATCTGTAAAACGCCTTATGATGAATCTAAGTGAGTAGATCTTTTTGAGCTCTAGTTTATTTTCTTAAAGTTTAGCTGTTAAACTTCCAGTTTTGAAGAAAATTAGTATATGGTAGCCACATAAATGAAAGTAGTTAAAAGTAAGGGTAATAGTGTTTCATCTGTGGACTTGCATCTAATATTCTTAACTTTGACACTAGCAAGTAAAATTTATTTCCTGTGTTCATGATTTGTGTTTGTCCTTCATATTCTTTTCTGTCAAAAACAAGCTTTCTGTTGCTCCTGCTTTCTCCTCTTCTCTTTGGGTTAACTCCCACTCAGGCAGTAATGCTGTCTGGAGAAGGACTTGTGTTATTATCACTGCCCAGCCTTCAGAGCATCCTTCCTGGAGTCTGTTCCCAACACTGACACATCAAATTCTAGAGACTACGTGAATGTGAATGGTGCAAGAGGCTTTGAGTTTGCGTGGCTTTAGTTTTTTTATTGTTTAATTTTAAGCAATTTTCTGGGGGAGGGGGTTGTATTGGAACGGTATAACAGTATTATTTTTGTCAAAGTTCCCACTTCCTTGTTGGGAAAAAAGTCAGAAAAATACAAAAAGTATGCCTTTTACCAATTCCTCAAGTATAAATTTGATAAGCATGGCAGCTGGAAGCTGTTTTTGACAGTTGTGACTTGCATTTGGTAATATATACGAGATTTTAGAGATACTCATCTCTAAATGTAGTTTTATTTTTTATCATTATTATCGTTTAAGTTATTTAGCTTCCATTTTGAACATTTAAATATAGGGCTAGCTTTTTAAAGCCAAAGTTAATCACAATATTTTTTACAGTACTGAAAAGTTTGTGCTAAAATATATGATTATTTAGGATTAGGAATGCTTAATGTCTACCTATGTGAGTACCTAATCATTTTCTAAAATAAAATTGTCTCTTTAAATGATGTTTAAGTTGCAGCCTGAAAGCTGCTTCAGTGGTGCTATTTAAATTATAATCTGCAAGTGCTAGATCAGAAGTTCTGTTGATAGACTTAGCTGTGTGTTTAATTAAATACAGATCAGTTTAGGCATCTTCATTTTTATTGTCTTACTGTATTGGAAATTACATATAATGTAAAAAGTGGAACCCTGTTACCTGACTTTTCCTTTAATATAATACAAGTGTGCCTTCCTTTAAGCAAAATCTATAGACTAAATGATTTGTAAAACAAAACAGAACATGATTTACTTTCTTTACAAAAAGATCTGCTTATGGAATTTCTTTAACAGTCTTCTTTGGCCTATTTAAAATATTAAGATCACAGAAATTTATTTCATGTAATATCAAAGTTGCATAAAATGAGGTACACATGTATATGTGCTCATTGTGTTGGGATTGCCTTATTATTTTGTGGATATTTCATATTTTTCAGTTTGTCATTATTAACATTTCAGTATACCAGGTTCATTCACTCCCTTTTCGAGTTCAAATGAGTTAGTGCCTTTTTTAGGGTTATTTTGCAATCTCTTCTACCAAACCAGCTTGGTTTGGGAATCCAGGGAGAGTAACTAAAACTTGAAATTCAAGTCCTGAGCTTACTTCCAGGACACACAGCCCACCATTTGGTGATGGCAACATAGAAAAACACCTTGAAGACACCCCCCCCCCCCCCCCCGTGGCAGTGGAAATCATGTGAGTGTCATAACTCAAAAGAAAAAAGTTAGTGGTGGTAGGATGACCTCCACAACCATGTCTTACTGCCCAACGTTCCTGAAGTTTAAGCCTGAAGACTGTTTCTGTTTCTCAAGGTGAATCTACCAAGAAACACCTTGCTAGAACAATGGTATCAGCAAGGCCAGTCTGGTTCCCTGTGATCCATACTAATTCTTCCTCTGACTTTGACATGGCGTCCCTGCATGGCGCCTGTTGACACTTTCAGATACACTGTGTATCTGTCATAGAGACACTTCATTTTGTCATTTGGGATCTTGTATGACAAAAGCTTTGAGGGTTATTAACTGGATGTGATCAGCCCAGTTATACACACATAGTCCCACCTTGCCAAATAGTGTACAGCCTCTGGCTGTTTTTGGTAACTGTCCTTACAACACTGCATCAGGCACTCCTGGTTTTTAATTGAAGCAGTTCCTTATGGTTAATTAACCTGGCCACTCTCCACATGGTCACGCACATTATATTAACTGAAAATCTGTGACAGTTAAATTCCAATGTGTATTTAGAAAACTTGGTAGAAATTGAATTACTACATGTACGTGTCTTAGTTTTCTTTTTCATATCATATTTCAACCATCTATCTTACACACCTGGCTCACCTGCATGTTTCTTGTAGTGTAACTTCTTATTGGTGTTTGCGCTTTGCTTTGTTTTCAAATTTAAATTGTGAGATACATTTTCAAACCTATCTAAGAAATAGCCCTGATTTTGCAATGGCTTCTGTGGCATAGGTTTGACAGATGTAAGTCTTTGATTCTTTGGCTTTGGTTTTTGTGCCTGTTACAGTTTTACACATGCTCATTAAGAGGCAGACATTACCATCACTGTGTTCTTTATTTTTTTCAAATCCCCGTATGTTTTTAAAGACCCATTTTTCACTAAACAGTGTATTTGTTGAAATTGATGTGGGTGACTTTATGTTTTTACACTTGATAAAGTGTCCGATGCTGTCGTTTGCCAGGGGTAGAATGGTCGGATTCAGGATGTTTAGCTGACTCATTGCAGAAAGTTATCCTGTAATAAAGTGAATCAGGGCAGGGAAGACAGATTTAAGTACCATGCAGCTCAAAATGACAATTACATTGTCATTTTCATTGTGAATACTTTTAGGTTCTATATTGGCTGTGATCTTTGTACTAACTGGTATCATGGAGAATGTGTTGGCATCACAGAAAAGGAGGCTAAGAAAATGGATGTGTACATCTGTAATGATTGTAAACGGGCACAAGAGGGCAGCAGTGAGGAATTGTACTGTATCTGCAGAACACCTTATGATGAGTCACAGTGAGTTCTGATAAGAGCATCATATTTAATAATTTAGGAAGCCAAATTGCTCTGACTGATTACTTATTTATTTTAAAATAAAAAGCAAGATATTTTCTGCATATATTACACACTTACATTACAAATTCCTTTCCAATTTTTTTTCTCTTTTTCCCTCTTTACCTCCCCTTCAAATTTATGTTGCTTCATAGTGAATGTTTGAGATGCATTGGGAAAAATATGGTTTAATGGTAGACTTGATTCTTCAATATGTAACATAGAAATTAATGAGATTAAAATAGCCTGACTTGTTTGGACTTCATCAGTGTTTGAAATGGTGCTTTCTCTCAGGTTAGAAAAATACTAATTTGGATACAAGTTCTGAGGCTCTGTTTTTAGCTTATAGGGTTTTGAACTCCCTGTTGGGTGACCAACATCCACTTCCCATTTGATATGGTACTTGTTGAAATATTTCTGCCTTTATTTTGTTTTTAGCTTTGCAGTCAATTAAAATGTTTTACTTTTTTTTTGTATTGGTTTTCTAATATTATACAATTTTCTTAATAAACTTTTAATGCTTGTTTTTAACATGAGAAATACTAAATTAACACATAGGAACATCAGTCTTCAAAAGTATTAAGCAGTTATAATACTAAATCTATTTTATATCCCAGAAGTTAGAAGATTTTCAGGTGCATGTTTTATTACTTTTTAAAGTAAATTATAAGTAATATGATTCCATCTGTTTTGATCTCACATTTCCGTTTCGGATCTTGCAGATTTTATATTGGCTGTGATCGGTGTCAGAATTGGTACCATGGGCGCTGCGTTGGCATCTTGCAGAGTGAGGCAGAGCTCATTGACGAGTATGTCTGTCCACAGTGCCAGTCAACAGAGGATGCCATGACAGTACTCACGCCACTGACCGAGAAAGATTATGAGGGTTTGAAGAGGGTACTGCGTTCTCTACAGGTAAGAAACCACTGTGTGCATAATTTGAAGATGAAATCCGCCATCGTGACTTTGGAAGTGTTTCTAGGGCTTGACTTTTCCAGGTAGAGTACTGATTATTTACTGACTCCCAGCCAGTCTAGTGAAGTGTGCCACAAGCTTCAGCCCTTCACATGCCAATGTCATGTGGGTTCCACATCCACACATTAGCTCAGCTGCTGTTTATCTAGCAGTTATATTTAAAATGACTCACTTTTTTAACCTAAATTATATTTTTAAAGAAAACTTTATTTTACCACCATGGGTTGAACAACAGTCTGAATTCTAGTGAGTTACAAATGCTTATCTAAGGCTTTGAGACCTCCCTTAGTAAAAATCCAAAGGAAATGGTGATGGCTTACATTAGCAAATGCTAAAGATGTATAACCACATGAGTGCTGAATTGACACTTTGTCCTGTTGTCATCACAGTCAGGGGATGGAAAAAATGGAAAGCAGAGCAAAGTCTCAATATGTGGTTGAATGTTATTAATTCCACATCTCTGCCACCTCATTAGCCCGCAGTGGTGACTGTCCCACACTTGGAGCCCACCCTCCACCCTCATGCCAGGGTCCTCAGACCACCCTCTGAAAACCATTATTACATAGATGCCCATCTAAGTTGTGACTAGAGCAAAAGTCATCTTAGTGTAAACCACAGGTGGCAAACACAAGGCCCGCGGGCCGCATCCGGTCCTCCACGTTGTCTCTGCCCGGCGGCAGCGCCAAGCTCCTTGCCCCTAGTTAAGGAGTAGTTACGTTTACACAGTCCTAAAGTTACATTCGGCCCTTTGAAGGCAACCACGAGGCTGATGTGGCCCCCAGTGAAAATGAGTTTGACACCTCTGGTGTAAACAATATTATCTATCCAGTTTAAGACTTCTGGAGTTAACTCCAGTAGGGTGTTTAAGTGGATTAGTATTTCCACCTGACAATAAGAATGGCCTTTTTTTTTTTCATTGCAGGCCCATAAGATGGCCTGGCCCTTCCTGGAACCAGTGGATCCTAATGATGCACCAGATTATTATGGTGTTATTAAGGAACCTATGGGTACGTACTGGAGTTGAATATGGAGTTTTGTTTTGTTTTGTTTTGTTTTTTCAGAAGTCTCAGTAGATACTTCATTTATTGTTCATAAAATTAATATGAGGATATGTTGAGCAAGTTTGATGGGAGTACAAATAGGTGTGGTAACTTGTAGGATAAATTAGGAGTATGTATATGTATTTAAATATGCACACCTTGGAGCCAGCAGTTTCATTTCCCAGAACTTACATGTGCACAAGTACAGTGTTCATCACAGCAGTGTGTATAGTTGCAAAAATACTGGAAATTAAATAGCCATCAGTAGAAGAGTAGATAAGTGAAATGATATATAAGCAGAGTACTATGTAGCTATACAAAAGATTGAGTGGATCAGGATCTGTCTGAGCCTCTCATCTTCCTCATCTTTTCCTGAAGGAGAGCAATCTGATGGACCCACAGTAGACATCCTAGAGAAAATAGCCTCATTTCCTGGGGTGGGGTGGGCAGTAAGTTACAGCTACAACTCATTGTATTAAGATGGAAAGCTCCCATGATTACTGTATTTTGCTGTGTGTAATGCACATTATACAGGGTAGTACTAATTCCATATCCATATAAATGTTTTGAATTTATTTATGCTTCTGTGTTAAAAGAGTATAACTCTAGAAAGCAAAACAATATCTGTATGCAAAATAATACCCTGGAATATGATAACTGGTTTTGTTTCTAAATATAAATAAAAAGTGGAGTTAAGAAATTAAAATATTTTTTTCCTGAAAGTTTGAGCCCAAAACGTGGGTACGCATTATACATAGGAACACATTATATGCAACAAAATATGGTATATTAAAAATAGTTTTCCCTGGCCTATTTGGCTTCGTTGGTTGACATGTTGTCTCATGCACCTAAAGGTCATGGGTTCAATTCCCAGTCAGGGCACATGCCTGGGTTGCTGGTTCAGTCCCCAGTTGGGGCATATACAGGAGGCACCTGGTTGATGTTTCTCTTGCATCAATGTCTGTCTCTCTCTTTTTCTCTCCATCTCTCTCACCCCCTTCTTTTCTCTCTGGAATCAATGGATATATCCTGCAGAGATGATTTAAAAAATAGTTTATCTGCAAAAAATATATAAAGATCAAAACATACGTAAAAACTCCCAAAACTGCCAAAGGATTGGCTCTGGCTGATGATAAAAGTATTCCAAAGCCAGCTAAGCATTTTATAAATGGAAAGGGTTTTATTGTATTGAAAGTGCTAAGAAAGTAGATCTTAAATTTTCATCACAAGAGAAAAATTGTAACTGTGATGATGGCTGTTAACTAACCTGATTTTTGTGATCTTCTTGCGGCGTATACATATATCATTATGTTGTACACCTAAAACTAGTAGTGTTATATGTCAACTATATCTCAGTTTAGAAAATATTTTTTAATAGGAAGGATTTGCGTTTGTTGACAACTTTTTAAGAAGAGGGACACATGAAAAAGAGATAAATGAGGGCTAGTTAAAAGTGTCTTTGAAAAAAAACAGCATAAATATTTTGTTTATTAGTTTCTTGTGTTCATTAGATTCCACATATAAGTGAGATCATGAGGTACTTGTTGTTCATTGGCTGGCTTATTTCAGTTAACATAATAGCTCCAGGGCCATCTAGTTCTTCTTTTTCACAACTGCATAGTATTCCATTGTATAAATGTACCACAGCTTTTTATCCACCCATCTACTGATGGGCACTTAGGCTGCTTCTAAATCTTGGCGATTGTAAATAGCACTGCTATGAGTATGTATTTTTTTATATTGATGTTTCAGTATTCTTAGGATATATTCCCAGAAGTGGAAGTGCTAGGTCAAAAGGGAGTTCCATGTTTAATTTTTTTAGGATACTCCATACTGTTTTCCATGGTGGCTGCACCACACTGCATACCCACCAACAGTATATGTGGAATCTAATGAACACAATAAACTAATGGACAAAATAGAAACAGAAACATGGATACATGGAACAGACTGACAGCTGCCGGAAGGAAACAGCAGGGGGACTGAATGAAAGACGGTGAAGGGATTAACCAAAGAACAGTTGTGTATGACCCATGGACTGGGACAATGACATGGGAGAGGGTGGGGCTGGGTGCAAGTGGGCAAAGGGAGGAAAAAAACAGGGACAACTGTAATAAGCATAATCAATCAGTCAAAAAATAAAAATAAGCAACTTTCACGTTTAAAAAAGATAAAACAACATAAGTAGTTGTTGCCTCTCTTCTCCTGAGGTTGAAGATACAAGTTAATCCTTATTTGCATTTCAGATTTATGTAATCTACTTTAGATATGTAGGTAGGTAGATCATTCCACTTCTAAAAATAACACAGGTTTATTATAGAAAATTTAGGAAATTAAAAAAAATAAAAGATACAATGCGTCTTTCATCTTTTCCTCACTGAATTGTTGCATTTTGGGGGTGTGTGTGTGTGTGTGAAAATTGAGATATAATGTGTCTGACAGACATCTTCCTGTGTCATTAATCTTCAACAGCATGATTTTAATGGCTTTATATAGTCTGTAAATTTAATACACCATAAGATACTTAACCAAAATTATTTTCTTGAAGAGCTAGACTGTTTTCCTATCTAAGATTTTTTTTTTTTTAATTTTATTTTTAGCAAGAAGTGAAGGGAGGGAGAAAGAGAACGAGAAAGGTTGATGTGTGAGAGGTATTTCCATCTGTTGCCTCTTGCACGCCCCCTACTGGGGACCTGGCCTGCAACCCAGGCACGTGCCCTGACTGGGGAGTCGAATAGGCAACCTTTGCTTTGTGGGACAATGCCCAACTCACTAAGCCACACCAGCCAGGGCTGTTTCATTTTTTTATTTCTGCATTTTTGTATTTTTTTATTCAAGTATGTTTTATTATCTTTATACTACTCAGATAAACATCATCTAATGTAAGTGTGTATATAAAGATAATAAAATTCTCCAAGGCATACTGTTTAAAGAAAAATTAGTTACAGAACAATACCTAGGTTCTATGAAGCAAACAATTATATGTTTTCTAAAGGTATATAAATGTCTTCACAAATACCTTTTAAAAAAGAACTTGTATACAAAAATGGTAATATCCTGGAATGAAGTATTAAGTACTTACTTTTTCATAGCCCACATAGAATAGATAGGTGGAATCAGATCGTGTTTAGAATTTATTCGGGGCATCAGGTGTACCTTTGCAGTTGTCCTTGTTTGCATATTTCCCCTGCTGATACCTATGGAAATGCAAAGATGTGTGTGTGTGCGTGCGCATTCATGCATATGTGCCTGTGTTAAAACATGTAACATAAATTTGCCATTTTAACCATTTTTTTAGGTACAACTTAGTGATTACATTTACAATTATGTGTTAATGTCTGATAGATTAAATTTTCTCTCATTGTTATTTTTCAAATGTTTCTTAGTCTTGAACTTGTTTTTGACTGACCTTTAAAATCATTTTCTGCCCTGGCTGGTGTAGCTCAGTGGATTGAGCTTGAGCTGGGAACCAAAGGGTCACCAGTTCGATTCTGTCGGGGCACATTCCTGGGTTACATGGGCCAGGTTTTCTCCCTCCCTTCCCCTCTCTCTAAAAATAAATAAAATCTAAAAAAAAAAAAAAAAAGTTAAAAAATGTCATTTTCTCAAATTTGAAAATAATTATTGAGATTTAGTTTAGAATTGTGTTTCTTTCATTCAGTCATCAACTGATCTGAGATCACTGGCCTTTTACTCTCCCAAATTTTTATGTATTGTAAGTTGTATATGGAATTTCCCTTCAAACACAACTTTCTCCTAGGACCTAGTGTTATTTTAGGGATATTTAGCTCTGTATATTCCAAAGCAGTTACCTGTGTACCACCCTAATGATTTTTGTCATTTCTGCATGCTTGTACTATTACATACTGATATTTTTCTTTAAATTTATTTAAGTAGACACCGCCATAAGTGGTGAGTCGATATCACTTTTCACCACAGTAACAGTGAAAATGAATAAAGAAAACAAAACGATGTTACTAAAGTTTCACAAGGATAACAAAACTACCGAGATTTTGTTTTGAATTCTGAATTTCCCCCTTTTCTTTGTACATATGATATATTTAATTGTGTGCTTGTGAAAATGGATATTATATTTATTTATTTTTTGGATATTATATTTAAATATATATTGATAATATTGGTATAGTTTCCTTTGTTTACAACCAAAGAACCTTCTTAACAGTAGCCAAAATTTATGCTTTAGGCCCTCGGTCAAAAATAAAACTGGAAAAGCACTCCTGAATTGCTAGGTGGCCTTCAGTGGTGACTCGGCTTGGTTTCAGCACTGCTCGGGCAGGAGGTTTATATTCTTGTCAGTCAGGACTGTGGGCAGTGTTCACATGGGAACAACCTCAAAGCTTTGAAAATGTTGTACATTTTGTGTTTTTAAGACCTTGCTACCATGGAAGAAAGAATACAAAGAAGATATTATGAAAAGCTGACAGAATTTGTGGCAGATATGACCAAAATTTTTGATAACTGTCGTTACTACAATCCAAGTGACTCCCCTTTCTACCAGTGTGCAGAAGTTCTTGAATCGTTCTTTGTACAGAAATTGAAAGGATTCAAGGCTAGCAGGTAAGCAGATGTGTTCAGTGTTCGGAATTAATTCAGCCCCTCACACTCTGTAGACTGTTCTGTCTGTGGAATCAGCCGGTGCAGTTTATGGTAAATTTGAACCTTGAAATCAAGAATCCTTAAAAAAAGAAAAACAAAACAAGACTCTAGCATTATGACATATTGCCAAGGACAAGGGGACAGGCTCAACAATGAGAAATTGCTGAGTTTGTGATCTGTTTAGAATTAAGGGTTTTTTTGTGTGTGTGGTTTTTTTTATTATTATTACAAAAGCAGTTAGCTTACAGAATACCAGTTGCTCTCTTAAGTGCATGTACAAAGATAGTAGGAAGACAGCTTGCTTTCATTTTCTGGTGGAACGGTGGCTGTTCTGTAGGGAGAGGAAAGGGAAGACCAGGAGAGGGGACCGTGAGTATTTTCTTCTGAATTTATATTTGCTACGTCTTTGAAATCCTCAAATGTTTTCTTTCAGTGAGCAAAACTAGATTTTACTCTAAGTCCACGGACCTTTCCTTTGAGCCTGTAGTAATATGGCTTTCATTCCTTGTTTCTGAACCTCAGCGCCCCTTCTCCAGCCCATGACTTACTTACTTCCTTCCTTCCTTCCTTCCTTCCTTCCTTCCTTCCTTCCTCCCTCCATCCCTCCCTCCCCTCCTTCCTTCCTTCCAACAGAATCCTGGTTTCCATTCCTGTGGCAGCTGTCCCCACTTTGTAGCCCCTGAGATTTAGTTTTCACTGTCTCCCATTCACCATTCCACAGGCTTGTTTGTCCAGAACTATTAAACTGGGTAGATTCTGGCTGAGTTGGGGCGTGAGCATCTGTATTATCTAATGAACTCCCAGGGGACTCTGCATGTTACCAGAGTGTAAGAACCTGTGCTCTTCTTAGGGATTCTCCTTGAAGGAAAATTGTAGGGTGTTTTTTTTTCTCTCCTTTTCCTGTAGCAAGTTATATCAGGAACTGCACTTTTAAAGTCAGTTTATGTGAAGTAAATGTGAAAGACAGCCCAGCTCAAGTATCCAATTACCTTCTCAGCAAAGGAATCAAGAACTATCGGCAAGGAAGGAAGGAAGGAAAGTGGGTGTGTAGGCAGTCAGGCTATAGACCAGGAACCAAGAAACTTTATAAAATCTCTAAAACTTTCCCTTTTATCATCCCCTATCTGTTAACCCATTTGCTGGAAAACTTAAAATGGAAGAGGATTTATTCAGTATGACAGTCCCCAGGAAAATAACAACAAAGTCATAAAAAGGGATAAACTCAGAATAGTGAAAAGAATATAGTACAAGTTAATTAGCTAAACAGATTTCAATAGATTCTGGAAGGCAAAGCAGACAGAAGATCAGTGGATGAAGCCAGGGGAGCCCCAGCCGCCTCCTCCCGGAGAACGCCCAGCACAGAGTTTCTGAAACAAGCAGAATGCTAGAGAGAAGGGAAAGGGGGGTATTAACAGAAGATCCGTACTACAGATCGACTCATAATGGGGTTTTGTCCCAATAAACCCCTTGTAAATCAAAAATACCACAGACTGAAATGCGTTTAATACATCTAATGTACTGAACTTCATAGTTCAGCCTCACCTATTTCTACCGAATGCACAACCTTTTCACAATGTTGTAAAGTCGAGAAATTGTAAGTCGAATCCCCCTAAGTCAAGGACCATCTGTATTTGAGCTCATCCCCTTCCCTATGCCCTGTGTGCAGGCCTATGTAGGAAGCCCAAGGAGCCAAAGAGCACAGAATTCTTCTTTAAAGAAATGGAATAAACTGCAGAAAATTAGAGTAGACACAAGAGAATCAGACCCAGGGTAAAGTCCCCTGCCCTCTGAAGGGTCAGGTTCCTGGCCCCTCATTCTAAAACTAGTGGCTCTTACTAGGGATAATTTGTCCACCCCCAACTCCCCAGAGATACTGAGCAATGCCTGGAGACCTTATGTCGTTGTTACACTTAGAGATTGAAAGTGCTGCTGACATCTGTAGGTAGAGGCCAGAGATGCTGCTAAATGCCCTACAGTGCACCAGACAGCCCCACAACAGAGAATCATCTGGTCCCAAGAGGTCAGTAGTGGGATTGAAAAATCATGATCTGAAGAAAAACCCACCAGCCAGTCACCCTGCACACGTCCCTAGCACTGTCCAGGCAGCTGTCCAGTCTGTTCACTTCTCCCGTGTGAACAGCCAGCCCGGCACGTGAGGAAAGCCTGCAGTGTGGGGGGGAGAGGCCCAGGTCCAGCAGAAAAATAGATCCCAGAAAAACAAGAGAGAACTTTAAAAAAAAACCCTCTAAATTAAGGCCTGAGAGAAATTGTACCAAATGGTGGACAGGATATTAGGAATAAAGAACAATCTGAGAAAAAGAAGTGATTGGAAAAGTTAAAGTTACTGCAAGCAGTGAAAGTTAAAATGAATCAACCCTCTCAGTGTAAAGAACAAATACAAGGAATTGAAAATGGAAAAGAAAAAATGTTCTAAAGTATCTAATATTCACTTAATGGAACATTCCAGAAAGAAAAAACAGAGAAGACAAAGGAGAGAGGAAAGTATCAAAACACTAATAATATAAGAAAAATTTCCTGAGCCAATGAGAGGCACAAGACTTCAAATCCAAGCAAAATACATGTATTCATTCAGCATGTGGTTCAGAGTCTGGTCTATGTCAGACTGAATATAGCAGTGAATAGAGTAAAGTTCCTGCTCCTGGTGGAGGTTGCTTTTTTATGGGGGTAGGGAAACAGTGGGGGGGCCAGGGTAGATCCTCTCCCATCTGCTTTGTCTTCCAGAATCTCTGTGGAATGATGAGGACAGTTGATAAAACAAACTTAATAAGCCAGCTGAACAAATGGGAAAAGCTCCACCGATATACTCATCACTAACATTTCCAAGTGCCCTGGATAAAAAACGAGCTCTCTAAAGAGGATAAAACAGACAGCCTACTAAGCAACGAGAATTAGACTCATATCAGACTGTTCTCTAGCAATAGTCTGGTCCTCTAGAGTTTTATGGAGAAATGAATCCAAAAGTTTGAGGGAAAATGATTTGCTGCCATTTGTCTTTGTCTAGCCAAACAATGCACTTTAGAAGCAGAATATATTAGTCATGTAAGGACTCAGAAAGGGTCTCCTTCCCAGGCATCCTTTCAGGCAGGTTGTTTTAAGATGTTCAATAGCAAAATAAGCAAATCAAGCCCTGGCTGGTGTGACTTAGTGGATTGAGTGCCAGCCTATGATTTAAAGGTTGCCGGTTCAATTCCTGGTTAGGGCACATTCCTGAGTTGTAGGCCAGGTCCCCCGATGCGAGAGGCAACCGATCTATGTATCTCTCACATGTTTCTCTCCCTCTCTTTCTCTCTTCCTTCCCCTCTCTCTAAAAGTAAATCTTTTTTTAAAAAATAAGCAAATCAAGAAAACAAGACCTTGGATCCAGGGAACAAGAGGTTCAAGAAAACAATGGTAATTACTCGGACCCAGGAGAAAGGAAGACTCCCATGAGGGAGGTGTCTGGGGAAGAAAGGGGGAAAAAGATAATTTGTTTAAGAATGCAAGTGGAGAGCCCTGGCTGGTGTTGCTCAGAGGCTGAATGCTGGCCTGCCCATCAAAGGGTCACCCATTCTATTCCCAGGGTTGTGGGCTAGCTCCCCAGTAGGGGGCGTGTGAAAGGCAACCACACATTGGAGTTTCTGTCCCTCTCTTTCTTCCTCCCTTTTCCTCCCTAAAAAATAAATAACATCTTTTAAAAAAAGAGAATGTAAGTGGAGAAAATGAAAGGCAGTTAGAAGCTCCATAAAAAACACAGTTGTATAGGAATGCTGAGAATGCACTCTTAGCAAAGGAGTAGATGCTGGAGAGATGTTTATATAGTCATAATAACGTAAATACTACATTGATTTTCAACTTTTAGAATCAGTCTCTAGACAAAGCATGGATTAAATTTATAGGGAAATAAAACTTGGACTCAAGAAGGAGGGGGGGAAATGATTACACAGCTCAGTTCTTTTTGCCTAACAGGATTTTGAACAATATAAAGTAGATGAAGCAGGAAGTTGCAGCATAACAAATGTAACTACCTAAGAAGTGAAAGTTCAAAGTACTTGACCCTGGGGAGCCTGGATTCGGGTTAAGATGGGACAGAGGACCGCAACGAATTCACAAGCCTCTCCATCTTTTTTATTTATACCTGCAACAGTTATTCCTCCAAATACATTTCTAAAACTGCTTTTTTAAAAACATTGATGAGTATAGCCTTTGGTGGTAACTGTGAGGTGGAAGCTTAAGCCCCTACAGCTGATGGAGAGGAACACCCTGTGGGCCTGGGGCACACCCACAGAAGTGGGGGGAAGGGAGGGGCCTGGGAGTTGGATTTGCACGGGGAAGGGGGCCACTTAGGAGAGCTTGCCACCAGGTTACCTTATGCAGCTTTTTATTATATTTGAGTTTATGTGATTTTAATAAGAACATGGGAGCCAATTGAGGAGTTTGCTCAATTCTGCTTAAACAAATAAAATATAATTGAAGAGATATTAGGAAGTTTTTGCTGATCTGCTGGTTTAAGGCAGAATGAAGAACACATATAGCCAATCACTGAAATTTGATTTATGATTTCCAATATTTCCTTTGCCATATTCCCCCCATTTTTAATTGTTTGCCAAATTATTTTCATTGTTTACAAATTATTTTCATTACTTTGTTATAATTCATCATTTATACCATCCATGTTCTTTCTTTTCTTACAGATTGTGATATCTTTAGTCTGAATTTTTAACTGGAATCAGAACTGGATGTTGGGGTCACTCTTTTATTATACTACATGATTACCTAATTCAAATTGTCCCCCAAGTTCAGATTAGTTAATATAATTTTTAATGTTAAAAAAAGATGTATAGTAACAAACAATTTATTCTAGCAGCCATGTTGAACAATGTATTTAAGATTGTAAACTCCTGAAATGCTGTATTTATATACACTATCGCAGTAGAACGTACTTTGACTTAGTCCTGGTAACTGTACAATAATTTGATTTACTAACAAAAGTTGTGAATAAAACTGTGAAACTAGAAAGGAGACTTTCTGGAGTTTAATAGAAAAAATGTGATTTTAATATTGTTATTTCTCTTTTAACATTTTTCCTTCACATTCCCCAAGTCAATGTAAATAAGCACATGGGTGCACACACACACCAACACCTTTTACCACAATGGTGGTGCTTTGGTAAATGTCTCTATTTGCCCCTTGGCTAAAAATGTAGTCTTTATTTTACATATATATTTTTTAATACTGGCTTTTCTCCGTGAATTTTCATGTTTAGTCTACAGTGAACATTTTTAATATTAAGGTTAAAATTTCTTACCTGTTCCATACATGTGCTCACCGAGGGTAAATGAAAGAGCATGGCTGCCTCCCCCAGACTGACCTTGGCATCCACATAAAGCATCATTGTTTTCAAAAATGAAGGGTGCTTAATTGTTCCCTGTTTTCTATATTCTGTAGGTCTCATAACAACAAACTGCAGTCTACAGCTTCTTAAAGTTCAGCGTGTTAACCTAAGCATAAACACAGCAAGAATCTGGTTGTCTGAACTATTTTAAATTAAGGAGCCAGATGTTTTTAGTCAGGTTGTCCTGACAAGACTTGACCTAAACTTCGTTTTTATTGGTCATAGCAGTCCAATTTTATTCTTGACCAGTTTTGTCCAACGGACAAGGGAAAAGTGAAGTCAGCGACACCATTATCTTGTCAAGATCAAATGGTTTTTACTATTGTGGCAGAAGCGGGAAAATTTTATTGAAAAAAAAGAAAAAAGAAAGCAAGAAAAAAATATGGGGTCAAGTATAACTCCATGGAAATGCCACGTCTGCTCTTCAGTGAAGAAGCTGGTTTAGAGTCTCACAGAAAACTTTTGACTGTATTTATTTATTGTTGCAAAAAAGACGCTTTTTTATTGCTGCCCTCATTTGTCAGCTAATTATTTTTTCTTAAAAAATCCAGCCCCAGTTACATGTAATCCATTCTGTATCTTATCATGATTCCTATAGGTAAAGTACACGACGACCTCTAGATGTCTTTTCTTTCTATGAAAGGAGCTGCTATGTACACATGTGCACACACAACTGGGAATCAACAATGAGTTTCTCGTTCATGGTAGATAAAAATTAAGCTTGCATAAAGGTTGGGCTAAGTGGTCCTGGACTACAGACTCTGTTGCCTTGAATATAACAGTATAATTTGTCATTTACTCTGCACCAGGCTAAAAATGAGTAAAATCTATTTGAAGGTATCTTGTTTGTAAACATTTGTCAGATTCTAATTTTTTTCTTTTTGTATTAAAATTCAACTATGGATGTATATGAAACAAAATAAATGGAGATCATTTTTCTCCCACAGATGGTGTCTTTGAATGTGCGCTAATGATTACCTGTAAGCCTTTGAGGGAAAGGGAGGGCTGCAAGGCCAGTGAAAGGCAGAAGCGTCTCCAGGCGCCTGGGTCTGTCCAGGGTAGCAGTGGCCCTTCATTCCGTCACTACCAGCCCACTGTCGTCAGGTCAAGGGAAAAGCTTCGGGGGTGCTAGTCCGGTTGGTCCCTGAGCACGCCGACTGAGAGGCGATGTGAGGGAGCACACATGGCCTCCTTCCGTGCACGGTGTGATACCAGGCAGTTACAGACAGCCACTTGTGCTTGATGGGGGGCGTTTTTTTAGATAACAACATCTTGTTGTATTTTTTGTTGGTTAAGTTTCATTGTTTGTTTGTTTTTTCCCCGCCCCACATAAGCAGTAGGGGGAGAAGTGGAAACAACAGAGGAGGGATATTTGCATGTTTTCCTTTCAGTGTCCTGCCTTTACACTCGTGTTAAGGTATTGTAATAATAGCTTCTAGAAGGTCTGCCGTGGTTGGTTTATGCAGCTTTGCAAAAATTTTACTAGATTTTGCACTAATTCATGTTGGCTTTGTCCCACTAAGTTCTAAAATTAATGTTTTTAAAAAGTTTCCTTCTGTTTAATATCACCCTGCTATGCAGCACCTTTCCCATACCGTAGTTTCTTTAAAGAAAGATGTTGCTACAGTTCCCAATTCTTTCTTATGACAGGCTCAGGTGTACAGGTTATTCTGGGTTAATTTTATCTAATGAAGCCCATTCCTTTTTGTACATAAAAATGTCACTTAAACCTTTGCTTACAAGCTTAAAGAGACTAAATGCTCAGTGTGGAAACTGTTTTTGCTTAAAATATTAACATGAAAGTAATAAAAATATAGGTTATTTTGTCCTTTTACGTTTGAAAAATGTTTCATATTGTATGCACTGTGCCGATGGAAGAACCCTACATTTTAATGAATTATAAAGTAATTCTGCATCTCATCACACCACAATATTTCTGTGCTATTTATTCATAGATACAGATATATATGGATTGAATCATTTAAAACTTGTTGCAGCAAGAACTTTCCTACCTGTAGGCAATAGATTGCTATGTTTTTAACAGATTGTGGCAAATTCTAAACAGCAATTCTTTTTGTACCTAAAAGGACATTTCATCCTAGAAAAATAAAGTAATGTTTTTGACATTGGATTTGGTGCAGTTTCTAATGAAACAGTGGTTGGTTGGTTGATATATTTTCTGTAGCTGTTGGCATTGCCAAATTGTACCAAAAAAGTAGATTTTATGGGACTCCTCTGACCAAGAAGATGTTAATCTCATATGCATATTTAATATTATAAAGCCTTTTGCCGTTTCTACCACCATATAAATACATAAGCATTTTATAGTTTTAACAGCTATAGAGCTTCAGTCTTCCAAAGGTAAATTTTGAAAAACATTTCTTATAACCCATACGGAGTTTCAAAAGCAGCTTTCTAAATATGAATGAATATCCTTGGACAAGCTTCTGCTCTTCAGTAAGGTACACATGACAGCTCTTTTGCTTTCAATAATGCAAGTAGTAGAACGCACATTTGTGATACTGTTAGGGTTTTCCACCCAGTTGTCGGGCTTGAAAACGTACTTAATTTACATCAGCAGATTTCCTCGTCTGAAGGTATTTTCAATGCTTGTTATGTTTCATCTGCCAAATTCACAGTTGAAACTATTTCATGGAAAGTATTTTCATAGTACTGGTAAGGCTTTTTTCCTCCTATCCCAATTCTGCAGGATTTGATTTTAGTCAATGTCCTGCAGTAGGTAGATTTTAAAAAGTTGTGAACTTTTAGAGATATTTTTTAAAGTAAAACAACTGCCTTTTTATATTTCAAGTAGCCTGCAGTGTTTCTTAGGGACACAGCCATTTGTTGTTTGTAATCCACCTTCCTAGAATCTGCAGATAAATGTTCTTTCCCTGATCCCATTCATTTCAGTTAGGCAGGTTCCCTGCATCTTTGTGTGTTTCTGTGTGGGGGTCAGCCTGGCCTTTTCAATCTGCACATTGACAGTCGGAGCTAGACGGAGCTCCGTGACGATTGCAGAACTCTCCCTTTGTAATTGAGGCTGTTATCTCTACGTCCCAGATTCAGAGTCCTTAAAGTGAGACTGGTGGTACACCGGGGACAAAGTAATGTCTTCCGAGTACTTGGACAGACCCTGAGAGGAGTATTTTTAATAATGTGAGAGATTCTGAGATCCTTCTAGATTCTTAGAGTCAGATACCAAAAAAGACATTTCATAGAAGATCATACCCGACATGAAGCAATTAGGACCAAGTGCAACTGAAGAAATAGGCTCTATTTTTTAAATGATACATCCTGTTCCTGAAGTTGAAGTTGTGCATTGGAGGTGTCGGGTCTGTTGCATATACACGTTTGATAAACCTTAACAATGATTTTAAAAGAAATATAAACAAACAGTGACGAGTGGGGTTTTTTTTTTAAGACAGTAAAAAGCTAGCACTCCCTAAAAAATATGTAAATAGATATAAAAGATATTCACTGCCAAAGTAAAAATTGTTTTCCTTGAATTCTAGCAGGATGCTTAATTCAGAAGGATGCTAATAAGCTACTCTTGAAGGCACCGGACAGTTTCACTGGTGAGGAACTGCTGTGTGCGCCCACAGTCCTTTAGTCCTGGGAGCACATGTCCACGTGCTGAGAAAAAATCTTATCGATAGGATAAAAGGGTTAGGAACTTGCTAATTGAATCTGCTAATTAAATTCCACAAAATTAAAGATTCATCCAGAGCACTGACTGAACATTGAAAAGGAGATTCTTTTTCACCTTGACTGCTAAGGGGAGTCCCAGTCATCACTGTCCCCATTGCTCTAACCCATTTTAGCCTCCCCTGACTTGCATTGCAAACCTGGTCTTAAATGATGGCCTTAATTTTAAGAGGAAGTTTCTGAAAAGTTGGTCTGCTTGTGTTTGCCCGGCTGTACATGCTCACTGACCTTCTGGCATCACAAAGATCACACAATTCCAGCACATTTTGTGTGTTTCCAGAACTACTCAGAAACTAGTTATTACCAGGTCAGTCTAACCAAACCCTAACGTGCAGGCTATGTGCAAGTGATGTGTTTTCTCAACCAGACCTATTTCTAATGTTCTTAACATTTGACCATCCAACCAATAATTTACCTATTTGGCCATTCTACCATTTTCCCTACCGTGTCACTCAAGATCACCATGGAGCCTTGTGACATTGAAAAATTCAGCTTTGACTTTTGTGACTGCTACCACTTATGTCTGAGTTTAGTTTCTATCCTAAAAGTAGAGTCCAGAAGCTTGTCCTTTGCTGCATACTCTACTGCCAATAGTTGGTGTAATCAGGTAGTTGGTTCCCAAGAAGCAATTCTAGTATGATTTTTTAAATATGTTTGGACAACACTCATTTTTGGAAAACTCAAGTTTCTTTAGTAATGCTTTAACCCCAAAATAATAGTCAGGGCCTCTCAGCTTTTGGTTTACCTCTGCTCCATGTTTGGGACAAATAAGGTAACTATCTCCCATTACATTCAGATGTTCTGTCTTAGGCTGCTTCCTCAAGAAGTGTCCCTAGCGTCCCGTCCTGGTGTCCTACCGTGCTGCATACCCATTAAAGACTGCCACTCGACTAAAGATACTTCTTGAGCTCACTGAGTCCGTTTACTTTAAGACCAAATAGGCTGTCTTCTCTGGTGCAGTTCCTTGTTATCATTAGCTGTCATTTTCGATAACCATGGGTAATGGATGTCTATTCAGATGAACTGCAGTACAGCTTGGTCTTCTGTAAAAAAGTGTTCATATCTTTGTGAACTCAATACAAAATCAGTACTAAGTTTCCGCGAGTGGCGAAACCTCTTTTAACCCAACTGGAGAGTTAAAATTCCCATGCTTGCCAGCTGTCCTTGAGTCTTGGTTCCGGGGTTTGTGGAGTAAGTTTGAGAGGCTTTCTCCCAAACCTACGGGGCTCGGTGAGGCTGAAGAAAACCAGGTGCATCCAAGATCTGATTTCAAAGCAAGATTTACTGCTTTACAAACACTAACGTGGTACTTGGTCTTAATAAAAAAAAATGACATCGGATACACCCAGAATCTGTGTAGCATTGGGAGAGCTGCCAGTTCACACAAAACCTGTTTTTAGGAGCAGGGAGGCATGAAAATAAACTCTCTTACACTTTGGTACATCAGAAACACTTGTTTGAATAATATTTTGCTTGAATTAAGCCTGTTAGTATTTTTTAAGTGTAAAACTTTACAACCTGTGTTCAGCTCCGACCCATCGTTTGACCTGTATGACATCATACATGTCTGACTCGTGCACTTACTGTTACATACAGAACTTGAAATGTGATGGTTTCGGTATAAAATTTGGTTTGATACCTGATACAAACTATTCAAAGTTGTATATAAAATCAAAGAAATGTGGGGGGGGGTTTTTGTGAACTCTTTCTACTGAGAATGTATTTAAATTAAAATAATTAAAAATAACCAGTATGAAGCAGTGATCTGTTAACGGGACAGGTCAGTAGCGGTGTCTGCATAACTGGTACTAGTTGAATAACTCTACCACTGAACCCGGAAGCCTGTCGTTTAAGAAGCATTTTGTAAATGAGGTGACAGCTTCACTGTTGAAGTGGAACCACGCAACTCGTTCGTATAAGGAGCCGTGTGCCCTATTCTAAAGGAAGATCCCATTACATGAAGCTAGACCTTTCCTGACTTGTTGATCAATTCCAAGTCTCATGATCCAGAAATGCCAGGCTGGTAAATTCAAATGCATTGGGTGTGAACTGCACCTTGAATTTGCACATCCCTTTTTCGGTTAAACCTTTTCACATAGCTGCTGCTGCTCCAGAGCAGTCCATCTCCTGGCCGGAGGCGTCCTCTTAGGATCTGGAGCAGAGCTGACGGGAGCTGCCGTCTCTTATGGTAGATATGGCCCATCACAATATATCTGCTACCTGGAAAAAAAAAAGCAAGCCAAAGTATAGTGTCTTTTAAATGCCATGAAACAATAAGAAAATGTAAGGTCTTTAAGAAATGCCTAAGCTTGAATCTATTATCTTGAATCTGACATATTTAACCATCAGACAACACGTGGAAACAGCCTAGTAGTGACCTCTCGGGTAATCAGCCTGTAAACAGTTAACATTATGGGAGAGGGAAGCTGTTCCCCATCCCGCAAAAAAGACTTTTCTAAACTAAGTTTATAGAAAGCCCCTTACGCATCTCTTCTGACAGTTGCGTTCCATCGTGCACTCAATTTGTCAATGAATATTTATTTACTGAGTGCCTGCTTAGTGCCAATCCGTGCTGTCCCCACCTTCTAACAGGAAGCGCGGAGGGTGGGGGATTGATGGAGCTTAAATCTCAATGGCCAAAACATTACCTGTCGTCTAAATTTTATTGATTTTGGAATACCCTTTCCCCCTAAAGGTGCTGGGGTGTCCAATTGGGACTGAGGTGTGGCACCCAAGTTACAAACGGTGACAATACACATGAAAAGTGGTCAGATCATTTTCAATACCAGGTTTAAATTCTGGACATGTCTTATTGCAACTGGAGGAGTCTAGGGCTAAGATGTGGACTCGGAAGAAAAACCCGTCCGGAGTGGTGTACAGGCGGTTCATCTTGTACAGCCCTTCCCGGTCCACCAGCAGAGTCACCAGCTGGATCCCTGGGCCGAGCACATCCACATCATGCACGATTCCGTTCACTGCTGCTTTCAAAACACAAAGAGTTTGGACATATGCATAACGCTCACTTCCTCTCCCCCCCCCCCCCAATGCGTTTTTAACAAATCACGACATAGTCCACAAGAGTCTGGGGCCTGCAGGACCGAGTGAGTAGGTTTCTCTAGGGTTTGGCTTAGGGTGTCCGCGTGCACAGCCAGCGCTCTGAGCTCGGAAGGGCTCGCCGGGCGGCCTGGGCTCTGCACCGCGGGCCCGGGAGGAGCTGTACGGTGGGGCTCACCGAATTCGCTCGTGCAGTAGGACTCGCGCTCGTCCAGGTCCGCCCCGCAGGCGTGCACACAGGACTCGGCGCCCGGCTCCGTGTTCCGCCGCGGCGGGCCCACGCGCGAAGGCTGCGGCGCGGGTCCCGAGGGCGGCGCGGCGGCGCGCGGCCGGTTGGGGTGAGCGGGACTGGAGGGGGCGCCTGCGGCGCGCGCCGGGGGACGCGCGGCTGGGATGCGCAAGACCCGGGTGCGCGCGCGCCGCGGGGAGTCCTCCAGCGCGGGCACGCGGCGCGGCGACGCGCGGTTCTCGGCCTGCGGGAGGCGCGGGCTCGGCGGGCCGGCGGGCGCGCGCGGGGCCTCCCGGAAGCCAGCCCGGTTCTCGGAGGGCGGCGGAGGCTTCCGGCGCCTCGGGTCCGACCAGGCGGGAGGAGCGGCCTCGGGGACCGGCTGCGCCCGGGGCACCGGTGTCTCCTCCGCACTCGGGCCGCTGCTGGGGTCGGGGCTTCTGCCGTGGGGCGGCGAGGCTGCAGGGAAGGAAGAGGAGAGGCCGGGAGGCTGAGAGGCGGGGAGGCGGGCAGAGGAGTCGAGGCCGCGAAGGAGAGGAGAGGCTGACCGGGAGAAAGAAGACGGGGCCCTGGGAGGGCGGGGGAGACGCGGGACGATGCAACTTAGCGGGCACCTGCGGGAGGAGAGATGGGGAAGCCGGGAGACCTGGAAGTGAAGGAAGGAGGGGGCAGCGGGGAGAGGAAGGCGCCCCTGGGGTCCGCCGAGGGAAGCTTCAGCTTCTGGTCCGTTTCTTAGGCCTCAAAGGAAGACGGAGGTGAGGGTCTTGCCCTCTACGAATGAGGACAACTAAGCAAAACTTTCTCCCCGCGTGGGAACGTTTCATTTTCTTAAGGAACCTTTCCAAATCTATAGCTTTTAAAATTACAACCCCTGGTTTGTTCTAGAACTAAACAGAGCTGACTACTCTGCTTGGAGAACAAACTCCTTCTGCCCTTCCTTTTATATATATATATATATAAAACATCCGCCTTTTTGCCGTGTAGTTTGTTGAGAAAGTACCTAGAGCAAACCTCAGGGGGAGAGGTCTCATATTACAGGTTCTCCTAATTGTTTAAGCGCCCCTGACAACAGAAGTATTTGGTTTTCCCATCCGTGTTTACACTGTCATCTTGCTCTCTACAGAATTGGGCATTTCTGAGTGGATTTTTATCTGGCTTCTTGGACACCACTTACTCGTGAACCAGAGCTAAGAAAGATTTTTAAAGCCTGGCCGGGAGGCAGAGGCCCCTGGTTAAGTATAAAAGCACACACATCGCTTGAAATTTTCCCTCTTTAAATGATGGAGAAAAAAATTCCTAAATGGCATGGCATGCAAACAAATTTTTAAAATTATTAATCATTTCTCCCAGGGCCACAGACAGGTTGGTGAGCAAACCAGCCCACTTGGAAGCTGGGCAACTTTCCATGACCAGTTACACAATGTCAGCTCCCCTTTTGCCTGGGTCCCAGTGCCCTCCAAACCCGCACAAGAACATGTCTGTATTTTTCTCTTTCTGTTGTTTTAACGGCTGGCTTTCGGCATTTCTCTCCTTTTGCATTGAAGAGCTTGGGTCTGCCCATTCGCAGCCTTTTAAAACACTTCATTTAAAGTGATTTATCTTGCCAAATCGTCAATCCTTTAAAATCAGCTTTCACTCAGCAATAATAGCTGGTTATAGTTCATGTTTTCGCAGAGAGGTTGGTTCTGACTCATCATGGCCAACGTTGTCCCATGCACAGCTGAATAAAGTGCTGGTGGACATCCAATTCCTGACAGTCAACTGTTGACCTCAGCACTGCTTCCCCATTGATATCGCCATCTGTTGTCATGGGAAAGATTGTCCGATATTTGGGTTAAATGCCACTGAAGTCATTCACTTTCCATGTGGAAAAATAACCCAAAGTAAATTGCCCTGTGAGGTACAGAAGCTATTTTCCCAGAGATAGTGAATCGAACAAAAACAACCCCCCAAAAGCAAAACAAAAACACCTCCCCGCAGAAAACCCCTGATTTCTGCATTCCCTCAGTAACTTATTTTCATTTCATGCGTGAAATTGTGCGTTTTAAAGACTCAGGTGTCACAGAGCCATTCGCTGGGGCTGCAGGGAGAGGGGAGGAAGGTCGGAGCCCAGTGCGGGGCGGACCCCGCGCTCCTCGGGGGCGCCCGCCACCGCCCGGTCCAGCCAGCCCGGCCAGAGAGGTTCCCAAAAGGCGCCCTTCTGACACTTTCCCTGCTCTGTGATGGAGCAGCTACTTAACATGCAAAGTTTTCTCCAGCCTGCCCGGCTCGCTCGAGACCATTTCAGTAGCTGAACTGGCTTCTCTCCGAAAGGCTGCCAAGACACACAAAATCTTGGGGACACATTTTGCTCCCTGCGAACACGAACTCGGACCCGGAGTCTCCTCTCTTGCTCACTCTGACCCCTTTCTCGTCCCACCCTTCGTCGCGCCCTCTCCCCAGCTCCCCACACCCCACACTCCATCCCAGCCCCTCTCCCAGGGCTCAGCATGTCATCGATCTTACCTTTTCTCTCTGCCCCTGGGGATTCCGGAGATGATCCAATGATCAAACAGAGGAACCAGAAAGCTCTAGCTGTCATTTTGGTAGACAAGGTTCCCAGGCTCTAAAACTGAGCCAGGGCTTTTTGCTGTTTCTCTCCCCCCACCCCTTCTCCACACCCCCACCCCCTTCATGCTAATGAGGGGCAGCCTTTGGGGAAACGGGAATCACTCACTGGACAGGCCATTGGAACAACACGGAGCCGCAGGGATTTCTCCCACTTCCTAAGGGGGACAGCACATGGCCTCCCAAAGCTGTCCCTGCAAATGCATGTCCCGCGGGCTCTGGGCAATGATAACCTCGAATGCTAAACTTTAAATCCCTGTGGGTTTGCTGGTCAGGCCAGGAGGAGGAGAGGATGGGGTGTCAAGTGGAGAGAATGAGGGCGTCAAGGGGCCGAGGGGCAGGGTGGGGAGAATGCACGGTAGGAAGTTTCTCCTGGATTAAGTATACAGTAAATGGGCTGATCAGTGCTCCAGACAGCTTGGGCTTGTGGCAGGAGGGGATCTCAGATGACAGACAGTTCATTCCAGAATGTGTCAGGAATTCCAAGAGAAACAAGTCACCATATCCTAGGTTTGGTTAAGTGATTTTACTATATATCCCATTTTTACATTCTAGACCTAGAAGGAAAAAAAAATCATCAGCAAAATAGCTTTTCTCCTTCCTTTCCATACCCCCTCCCCCAACTGAAACTGCTCTCTGGTTGGTAGGATTTATCAAGCCTCTTACCTGCCAGGTGCTAGTGGACAGAGACAAATAAAACACCTTCCCAGGTCTCTAGCAGTGGCTCATCTCCTGGAGCAAGGTGATTTTTCTTTTCTGTCTAAGAAAAAGTCATTCACCGCTTAGGTCTGAATTCTGGAAACAGCCCTGTATATTGGTCCCGAGCTAAGGACCCTCTTCCTCGGAGTAAACAGAAACAGTATTCATCAAGGGCAGGAATCAGCTCAACCTAGTAAACCCACAGCCTTCCTGACGACATACACCTCGTTTCAAAGGCTTCAAGTCCAAAAGGAAGGGAAGTGCTTTGAGAAAAAGTGAGGGCGACTTATCTTGTGTCCGAGCCAACAGGGAGACGCAGCAGCTAAACGGAAGAACAGACTTTGCTGCACTGATATCTTCTGTCTCAGAAATAATGGTGCTAGCGGGTAGACCAGATTCCGGGGGGATCGTGCTTCCCAGAAAGATGCTGGCAAGCTAGAAGGAGAACAATAGGGTGGTGAGGAGACTGGACTTCATCATGTTCAAGTTACTCTGAAGGAACTGAAGACAGGCAGCCTGGGCACACAGAAACATTTGCTGTATTTTGTGAAATAACTGGTAGGTCAAAGTTATGAATTCAAGAAAGAATGTTAAAACTAAGATCTCCAAGAAATCCCACTGCTTTGAAGCATGGTGACAGTGAGCTCCTGGCCACTGGGGGCCTCCTAAGAGAACATCATTCAGGGACATTGTAGAAAGATTCCCGAATTAGGTGTATTGTGGTTTGAGAGATACAGTGAGGGAAATATGTCCCCTCGTGAGGAGCTGTCTGTCTGGTCACAGGCTGCCAGTATGTTGGAGGGGGTCACTGTGTTTGGTAGTCTGGTTCTCAACTTTCCTCAGCTTGAAACTCAGAGTATATCAATGGATCAGATTCATGGGATTGACTCATGTTAACCAAACTCACAAAATGCAGATGTATAAACCAGAATGTTATTTATTAATATGCAATGAAGAGGCTATAATGAAGGTGATCCAGAGGTCTAATTATTGATCAGAAGGCTGCCTTTTGAGCACTAGATTAAATTACAGCTGAAGGTAAACTAATCCTTCTTATTCAGATTTCAGAAGAGGGCTAAATCTCTCCAGTTACCACAAGGCCTGAGTACGCCTGTCAGTGTCTCCAGCCTCTAGCCAGGACCAGGTAAATATTGTGAAATTTGTGCTTTGAGGGCCCACTTTATGCATGTCCTCAGATCCCTTTCTTTCACATGCTCTTTCTTTAAGTCAAGTGGAATAAAATTGATTAGGCTTAAGCTTTCTCAGTTACAACCACATCTCAGAAATACCTGCTGGAGATTACATTCAAGTCACCCAGATCCAAATTGGGGTGCTCCCAACTCTTCTGTTGCAGGAATCTGTGAATGCCCCGGAGCCCACTCCCTGAAATGCAGAGGCAGGGACCGGCTGGACGGCTCCCACAGACTCCTAGAGGCTCCCTGGGTGGCATCAGCCTGGCAGAACTTGCCAGGGTCCAGGGTTGGGTAGCATCTGGCTGGCAGGTTCCAAACTCCGTGAGGCAGAAAGAGCCCAGAGACTGACCTGTGTAAGCCAGAATGACACTTTTTTCGTTCACAGCAAGAAATCAAGTCAGGCAGATGTGCATGCTCGTGTGGGCCTGGCTAGCATTCTCTTCCTATAAACCAGTCACGTGGGAAGCAAAATTATCATCATGGTGCTTGGTAATATGAACCAGAACACAGGGGTTTGTCATCTGATTGGAATGTTTACCGTGTTGGTCTCTCACCGTCTAAAGTGTCCGCCTCCATAATAGGTGTGTGTACACGTGGCAGGTGGCAGAATCCAAGAGACTAACTGCCTTCCTCTTTCCCGCCAATTTCTGGTATTTTGAGTGTATCTGCTTAGCAAATCCTTGTTGAGCATCTACTATGTGTTGGAGGAGGAAGAATTTGTGCCAGGTTCCTGGCATGGAGCTCCTAAAACCCTTGGAATTTCCCAGCTGATAGAAATGTCTTTGTTATTTATGAGCGTTGTGGATCACACCTGCGTGTATGCTAACGAGGTGACTGTGAAGCCATTCAATAGCTTCAGGAGGGGAGCTGGGACTGGAAAGACCAACCATGCGATTAGATGGTCAAGACTTTGAGCCAACTGGACCTTCTCCAGGAAGGAGAGAGGCTGAACATTGCATTAACTCGGATGGCCAGTGAATGCTTTACCCATCGCGCCTACTTACTGAAACCCCAGTGATGATTCAGCGAGTTCCAGGTTGGTGAACATATTGACGTGTTGGGAGGGCGATGCACCCTGACCCATGGAGAGAGAACAAGGAAGCTGTGTCACTGGGCCCTCCTACTTCCACCCTATGTGTCTCTTCGTCTGGCTGATCCTGCGCTGTATCCTTTATAATAGAGCTGTGACCTTGCGTATAGCACCTTCCTGAGTTCTGAGAGTCATGGTGGAGAACCATCACACCTGAGGGGGATCGTGAGCATCCCCAGATTTGCAGCCAGTTGGTCTGAAATGAGGGCAGGCTTGAGTGGACCAGCCCTTTAACTTGTGGGGTCAGCACTAACTCCAGGGGGATTCAGCCAGAACTGAATTGCAGGCAACCAGCTGGTATCAAAACATCCGATACTCTGTGCCTGGCAGTTTTAGAAGCCGGAAATACCAGTCATCAACATTCTTCAAAAGGAGTATTCAAGATAATTGCTTTGGTTCCCAACAGGTAAATTGGGGTCATGTTCTAGTGACATTCAGAACCCTCTTGATTTAGGCCAGGGTCTCCCCAAGTTCTTCAGACTTTCACAGGCAGCCCCTGTATGTATTCCCACGGGCACTGGGCCAGGTCCTGGGATATTAGGACCTCAATCCCCCTCTCAGGTGGCTCAGACCCCTGAGGGAAGGGACATGCAGGAACAGCAATGGGTACAATGTGGAAAGCTGTACTTGGCAGAGAAAAAGGAAGGCGGTTAGCAGGAGGTGAAAGGCAAGTCAAGTTTGCTGGACACCACACAAGCAGGGCAGGCACTGCAGGCCTGGGAAGGCATGGTGACTGCACTGGGGAAGGATGCCCGGTGGCAAAAGTGTTGGGGAGCCCTGACGCCCCAAGGGCTGACTCACCCACAGTCGTCAGTGACTGGGTGGTTATGAGTTGTTTTGTTTTAATTCTTTATTTTGTTTTTCTGTCACTCAACATTCTTCTAATGGGAAACTTGGAAAATTAGAAAAGTGTAGACACAAAAATTATAAAATATAGACTGTCTCCCTCTCTACCCCACTCCTACCCCCACCAAGCTCGGCAACATCCATTCCCACGGTGTTCCTTCTAGGCCCTTTCTCAGCATCACTTTTGCACAGGTGCCGTCCGAGTGTTTTTGGACCCTGTGTTGTTCACAGGACACCGTGACAGAAGTGCGTCCCCATCTTATGTTTTGTGCCAGCTTTTATTTGATTAAAATTGTTGAAGTATAACTACAAACTCTTTGTATAGGTCAAACTCATAACCGTCTAACATGTTCTCATTTAGACAAAGCACAGTTTGGGAATGTTTCAGGCTGTCTTCAGTTCTTGCTATTGTAAAACTTTCCGTGCTCCCCTCGGCAGACGACCAGCTGGCTGTCGGGTGACCCAGCGGAAGGCTGCAGAGCAGGCACCATTGATGTTTGGGGCGGACGGTTCTTTGTTGTGCACTGCAAGGTGCTGACTGGTACCCCTGGCCTTATCCCCTGGATACCAGCAACACCCTGCCTCTGGTTGTGACAACCTGTCTCCGGATATTGCCAAATGTCTCCCTGGGGCAAAAGCATGAATCGTACTCATTGCCAGCACAGCAATGAAAACAAATAAACTACAATTACAAAAGCAAAATATAGATGAATCTTATAAAGATGACATCAAGTAAAAGAAATCCATCACAAAAACGATCGTGTAAGTTTACAAATAGGCTAAACTAGTCTATGCCACTAAAAGACAGGATGATGGACCCTGGCTGGGTGGCCCCGTTGGCTGGAGTGGCGTCCCTCACACCAAAAGGTTCCAGTTTCTGTTGCCGGTCTGGGAGTCTTTCTCTTTCTGCCTTTCTCTCTCTCTAGAATCAATAAATATATTACTGGGTGAGGATTTTTTTTTCAAGTCAGGATAATGGTTATTCTTGGGAAGAAGTAGTGACTAGGAAGAGAACTGGAGGAGGAGAGGCTGTGGGGTCGCAGTTTTCTAGAGTTTGACCTATTAATTTTTGATATCGTAAATACAAAATGTTACTAGTCTATATAGTCAGATCTGCTGGTTTTTGTTTTTTTTTTTAAAGATTTTATTTCTTTTTAGAGAGAAGGGAAGGGAGAGAGAAAGAGAGGGAGAGAAACATCAATGTGTGGTTGCCTCTCGCACACCCCATACTGGGGACCTGGCTGGCAACCCAGGCATGTGCCCTGACTGGGAATTGAACTGGCAACCCTCTGCCAGAGCTTCACAGTCCAGAGCTCAATCCACTGAGCTCAGTCCTCTGAGCCACACCAGCCAAGGCTCTGCTGGGTTTTTTATGCCATCCTTTATCCCTCTATAAATGTACACAAGCAATACATATTTATTCCAGACTTAGATATGATAGATAAGAAAAAATGAAAATTAAATATAATTCTATTGTCTAGAAATAACTACTATAAATATTTGGGTGTATCAATTTTCAAACTTTTTTCTACACATATGTATACATATAGATATGTTACATAATTGCTTTGTGTAAAAGTGGGATCATGGGGTATACATATTTTATGATGTGGTATTTAAAATGTTAAAGATTTGTCAATATCTTTCCATTTCAATAAATAGAGGATTCCACGATCGTTTTTATTGGCTGCATTCCTAAACAATGAATTGCTGACTCAAAGGACATGATAATCTCGGTATCTTGCTAGGTACCGCTGCACTGCCCCAGATAAGCTTCATCAGTTTGCACTGGCCGACCGGCAGTTGGTTCGGGCAGCGACGATGCCCGCCCATCCGCGTGGAGATGCAAAAGCATCAGAATTTGATATCCCTGCTGTTCTGACGCGTTTTTTTTTTTTTTTAATTTCCACGTAAAATTCCTAAAAAATTTTTTCAATCACAACTGACATTTAATAGGATTTTATATTGGTTTCAGGTGTGCAGCATAGCGGTCAGACACTTATGTCACTTACGAAGTGGCCCCCAGATAAGCCGGTTGCCCACCTGGCACCACCCACAGTCACTGTGGTGTTACCGGCTGTGGTCCTCGTGCTGCGCTGTCCGTCCCCGGTTCTGCTTGGTGACTGCCACCCTGGACTTCTCACTCCCGTCACCTTTTTCTCTCTACAGAGCCTTTTTTAAAAAGGTTTCTCTTTAATTCACTTTTTTTTTTATTGCTGGTGATATTGTACACTTTTTTATAGATTTATTGGCCATTTGGATTTCTTTTGTTAATTTCCTGTTCGTATTCCTTGTCTGTTTATTAGGATGTTCATATTTTTCTTTATAAGTTTAAGAGCTATTTATAGCCTAAGAATTTTAACTCTTTGTCCATTATACAAAAGTAGGTCTAAAGTTTGTTCCTATGGAAAATAATATGATTAATAAATAATAAGACAAGAATAAATACTGTGTTTTAAGTATGCACAACTGTAAACCTACTTTTGCCCCTCCCTGTATATGTTGCAAATATTTCCTCATATAATTTTGTTTGATTTTTAACTTCTCAGCTATTTTTTGGCCATAGAACTTTTAAATTTTGCATGGTAAAATCCATCAATCTCTTGTTCAATGATGTCCCTGGTGTCTTTTGTCATGCTTAGAAAGCCTTTCTCCAACTCAAAATTGTATATATATATATGCCTATTTTATTCTATGCTTGTAGTTAAATCATGATTCCATCTGGAATTTATTTTGGTATGTAGTATGAGGTAAGAATCTAATTTTATTTTTTTCTCAAGTAACTAAGAAGTTGTCTAATCCAATTGGCAAATAAATCCATCATTTCCCGAGGCTGACATGTCACCTTTAACATAGCGTGTTAAACGTCGCTCTGCCTCTAGACCCGCTGCCCCGCTCCGTCAGGCCTGGTGCATCTGCTGTCCCTGTGCCTGCATGTCTGCGGTGGGGCGTGGGTATCATTACCGGGGTGTTACAACACGTCTTTTTTTTCAAAAATTGGTTTTGAGTATGAAGTGTTTTCTTCCCAAGTTAACTTTAGAATTATTTCACTAAATTTTAGAATCCTGCTGTTTTTTTTTTGGATTTGCATTAAATGTCTAAATTAAATTATAAAGGAATTGACAGCTTTTCTGTACTGTCCTCCTGTCCTTGAAAATGGAATATCTACATGTCTTTGAGTCTTCTCTTCCCCCGTCGGAATATTGTCATTTTCTTCATCCAAGCTCTATACTTTTCTTGTTAAATTTATCTTCTGGGTATTTTACATTTTTAATGTAATGTGGAAGAATCTTTTTGCCCTTTATATTTTCTAACCAGTTTTTCTAGGTACAGAGTAAAAGCTACTGATTTGTGTGTATGTCCCTACTTACTGTTTATATCTTAATTTGTATATATCCCAAAATAGTACAGACTATTTTCAAATGATTCCCTTGGTTTTTCCCAGTAAAAAAATCACATGCTCTAGAAATAATATATTTGCCTCTTCCTTCAAATATTTATTATAACTTTCTATTGCATCGGTGAATACTTTCCAAACTTTGTTGAATAGTATAGTCATCACTTTGTTTATTGGTATTTTATTCCTCACTAGTAGAGGACACTACAAATGTTCCATTTTGAAGCGACTAAAGACTTGATTTTGTTTCAGATACATTGAGCTGTGTTTATTTGTACACCCACACCATTTTTCACCTTAGGAATCTGACAAATATTTCTATTCTGTTGTGACTTTCTTAATATCGATCATCTGATTGTGTCTTCTATATATTTTATCTTTTCTCCAATCATTTTTATCTCTAACTTTTTCCTTTTCATTGTAGGAGACATTTGGCACATTAAGCCTCCGAGTAATTTTCATTTTCAGTAGTATCGACTCTGCCTGGGCGCCTCCCAGTAAGGATTTAATCCCAAGGAATTATTCTGAGTTAACACCTATTGTGGTTCTTCCTATTGTTCTTTCATCCTAGTCTACTCGCTTCGTGGAGTTTCCTGATCCACAGGACCATCTCTTTTGTGTGATCGTGAGAGTGCCTGACTGTTTGTTGACATTGTCTTCACAATTCTTTCATCATTATTTGAGGTATGCTCCTCCTCTGAGCACTGTTAAGGGGAAGGGTGTGTCTGTTTTATTTTTAATTATTATTTGTATTATTCAATTACAGTTGACATTCAATACTATATTAGCTTCAGGTGTATAACAGTGGTTAGACATTATATGACTTATGAAGTGGTTGCCTTGGATAACTCTAGTGCCCACCTGGCTTCATACACAGTTATTACAATATTATTGACTCTATTCCCTGTGCGGTACTTTACATCCCTGTGACTATTTTGTAACTGCCAATTTGTACGTCTCAGTCCCTTCACCTTTGCACCCAGTCCCCCAACGCCCTCTCAGCTGGCAACCAGGGAAGATATTTTTATTATGAAATACTTAACATTCAGAAAATTAAGAATTACATAATGAATACTTGTTTAAGTATGGCCGAGCTTTACCAAAGTTTACAGTTTTTGCCATATTTGCTTCCTATTTTTAGTGTTAAGAATTACAAGCCCAGTTGCTGGTACACAGTCTCCAGATGGCTGGCCCCCATGAGCCTCACTTCCTTGTGTTCACACCCGGGTACCTCCTCCCACACTGCAGCGGGGCTGGTCTGACTGGCCAATGGCATAAGGGAGCAGCGATGAAACACATCTTCAAAATTAGCTCACACACAGACTGAACTCTCATCTTGGTCATGCATTCTCTCTCCCTTTTAAGTCATTTGCTCTGGAGAAAGCCAGCTGCCATGTTTGGCAGACACTCAAGCTGTCTATGAGAGGCCCGCAAAGCAAGAACTGAAGTTCTCAGCCTAAAGCAGTCAGATACTGAGACCTGCCAGCAACCAGCAAGGGAGCTTGGAAGCAGGTCCTCTCCAGGTGAGCTTTCAGATAAGGCTCAGCGCTGGCCCTCACCTTGACTGACACCTCCTAAGAAACCTGAGCAGAACCACTCAGCTAAGCCACTCCCAGATTCCTGGGCCACAGGAAGTGCGATTATTAAACGTTTATTGTTTTAAGCTGCTGAATGTTGGTATAATTTGTTTTTTACAGCAATAGGTAACTTGTTGAAGGCCCTGTAGGCCCCTCTGTAATACATTTTTCCATTCTTCCTAGAGGTAATCATTACGCTGAACTTAGCGTTTCTACCATTCTCTTGGATGTTTTTTCTTATTATGATTAAACCAACTACTATAGTAAAATTATAAATTTTACTATAAATTGCCCTGGCTGGGTAGCTCCGTTGATTAGACCGTTGTCCCAGCACACCAAGGTGGTGGGTTCGATCCCTGGTCAGGGCACATACAAGAGTCAACCACTGAGTGCATCAACAAGAGTAACAACAAATTGATGTGTTTCTCTCTCTCTATCTCTCCTCTCTCACTCTAAAATCAATCAATAAAAAAATGTTAGATTGCCTGTAAAATGGTGGCACAGGTAAACATGGCTGCCACCTCACACAACCACATCAAAAGTACAACTAAAATATAGAACAACCATCACTCAGAACAGTCAGAAATCCAGCTGAATGGGAGTCTGACAACTATGGAATTAAAGAAACCACATCCATCGAGACTGGTAGGAGGGGTGGAGACATGGAACAGACTGGTTCCCACACCCACATGTGGCGGATAAAAATTGAGGAGGGATACATCTCAGGAGCAAGGAGTCCCAGCCCCACACCAGGCCCCCCAGCCCAGGATTTCAGTGCCAGGAAACAGGAAGATAAGTACCTATAACTTCTGGCTACAAAAACCAGTGAGGATTGAGTCAATGGAAAAAACCCCTAGAGCCCCAAGCGGGTCCTCTTAAAGAATCCACACATGCAATCACCTACTCAGACTCACTCCCTCTGAGCTCCAGCATGGGTAGCAGCTTGAAAGGCACCAGTGGCATACTGGGAGAAACTGAAGTGTCTGGCATCAAGGCGAGCAGAGGCCATTGTCCCTTTTCTAAACCCTCCCCTCACAGGGCCACAGAACCAGCAATCTGGTGTCATATCTGAGACTCCATCACCCTGGCTAATACTGTTTGACCTGCCTTGGAGATCCCCAGAGACTCTACCCCACCCAAATTATTAATGGTCACAGGCAATCCCTGTAGCTGACTGGCCTGGGTAAATCCCTCCCATTGACCTGCCAACAGCAACCAAGGCTCAACTACAAAAGGAGGGTGTACTCAGCCCACACAAAAGACACACCTCAAGTACCCAGCTTGGGTGATAGGGGAGGCTGTGCCACTGGACCCTACAAGACACCTCCTGCATTAGACCACACTACCAAGACACAGAGTCAAAGCAGCTCTACCTAATACATAGGAACAAACACAGGGAGGCTGCCAAAATGAGGAGACAGAGAAGAAACATGGCACAAGTGAAAGAACAGATCAAAACCCAAGAAAAAGAGCTAAATGAAATGGAGATAAGCAATCTATCAGATGCAGAGTTCAAAACACTGGTTATAAGGATGCTCAAGGAATTTAGTGAGGACCCCGGCAGCATAAAAAAGATCCAGTCAGAAACAAAGTTTACACTAATTGAAATAAGAATAATTTACAGGGGAACAACAGTAGAGTGGATGAAGCCAAGAATCAAATCAATGATTTGGAACATAAGGAAGCAAATAACCACCAATCAGAAGGACAAGAAGACAAAAGAATTCAAAAAAGTGAGGATAGTACAAATAGCCTTTGGTACAACTTCAAGAGGTCCAACATTCACAGCATAGGGATGCCAAAAGGAAAAGAGAAAGAGCAAGTAATTGGAAATCTGTTTGAAAAAATAATGACAGAAAACTTCCCTAATTTGGTGAAGGAAATAGACATGCAAGTCCAGGAAGCACAGAGAGTCCCAAACAAAATGGATGCAAAGAGGCCCACTCCAAGACACATCATAATTAAAATGCCAAAGGTTAAAGATAAAGAGAGAATCTTAAAAGCAGCAAATAGTTACCTGCAGGGGAGTTCCCATAAGACTGTCATCTGATTTCTCAAAAGAAATTTTGCAGGCTAGAACAGATTGGCAAGAAATATTCAAAGTCATGAAAAGCAGGGACCTACAGCCAAGATTGCTCTACTCAGCAAAGCTTTCGTTTAGAATTGAAGGGCAGATAAAGAACTTCCCAGATTAAAAAAAAAAAAACTAAAGGAGTTCATCATCACCAAACCATTATCATATGAAATGTTAAAGGGACTTATTTAAGAAAAAGAAGATCAAAACTATAAACAATAAAATGTCAATAAATACATATCTGACAACAATTGAATCTAAAAAAAAACAAACTAAGCAAACAAGAACAACAGAGACAGAATCATGGATATAGAGAGCGTTTTGATGGTTGCCAGATGGGAGGAGGGAGTAGAAGGATGGGTGAACAGGTGAGGGATTAGGAAGTACAAATAAGTACTTACAGGATAGACATGGGGATGAATAGGAAACGGAGTAGCCAAGGAACTTATAAACATGACACATGACGTGTGCTGGGTGAAAGGGGGCAAAGTGGGAAAAATGGGAACAACTGTAGTAGCATAATAAATAAAATATTAAAAGAAAAATTAAAAAATTAAAAAACTTATAAATTAATTTTGAGCATTTTAAAGAAAATTCTAATTCCAAATTTTAAACATTCAATATAAATATGTACTTGTAGATCAATAAATTTTTTTAAAAGATTTTAGTTAGTTAGTTTTTTTTAGAGAGGGGAAGGGAGGGAGAAAGAGAGAAAGAGATATCAGTGTGTGGTTGCCTCTCACCTGGCCCCCACTGGGGACCTGGCCCACAACCCAGGCATGTGCCCTGACTGGGAATCAAGCCGGCGACCTTTTGGTTTGTAGGCCAGCACTTAATCCACTGAGCCACACCAGCCAGGGCCCAATAAACTATTTTTTGAACAACACATAAGGAAATGGGTAAATTTTTCCTTTTTTAATTTGTGTAGTTCCTCATGTAATATTATAGTGAAATGAAAAAGAACATACATTGTCAACAGAAATAATGATGATATTAATGGCTGGCACCTAATGAGTACTGTTCCAAGTATTAAATCTTTACATCAAAATATGAACATATATTGATGTTTTTTTAATCCCAATTTTTCAGATGAGTAACTGAAGCACAGAAAGGTAAAGTAACTTGCCCGAAGTTATACGGCTGTAATCAAGTGCTCTCTGCTTGGTAGGGAGATCTGAAACTTGATTCCTGTAGGCTCTGACTTCCTGGTGATTTTGTCTTTACTGGACGCTGTACTGGATTCCCATTAAGCAGGCCTTTGGGACCAGGGCACACTAAGATATGCCCCTAGTGAACCCCTAGGTATCCAAACTTTGCCCTCTTTCTCCATTGAGTAGCACAGCCATTTTTCCCTTGGCAATCACATCTATCGCGCCCTCTTGGCTGAGGCTGCTATAACAAAGTACCATAGGCTGGGTGGCTTGAACAACAGACATTTATTTCCGGGGCTGGAAGTCTGAGATTAGGGTGCCAGTATGGTTAGGTTCTGGTGAGAACTCTCTTCCTGGCTCGCAGATGGCTGTCTTCTCGTTCAATCCTCACATGTCCTCAGATGGAGGCGGGAGAGAGGGAGAGAGGGAGAGACCCAGCGAGCCTGCCTCTGGATTCTCCCCCTTAATATAAGAACTCTAAGAGCGCTAATTCCACCATGTGGGGGCTTTACCCTCATGACCCCGTCTAAACCTAATTATTCCCAAAGGCTCACCTCCTAACACCGTAACATTGGATTAGGGCTTCAACATAGCAATTTTGGGGTGATATAAGCATTCAGCTCATAACAGTGACCCCTTCTCTGTCTATTAATTCTGAGGTATTAGAGGTCCCTCGGCCAATGGGCTGCCGCCGCTTCCAATGAATGGAACCGTGATAGTGTTTACTAGTTTAAACATTTCTCCCTTGGGCTCTAAGACCTCTGGACGCACTGAGTCCCAGATCACTGGCAAGGAAAGCAAAAAACTATTTCAATGAATCACTAGGGCCATAGTGGGAGGGACCACCCCGTCCTTCTCCCCTTGGTTCCCGGACACGTGCATTCTGGCAATGTCTAAATCCCGGAGTGGTGATGCTAGCAGAAGCCCTACAAGCAAGAGAGCAAATCCACACCCAGAACACGGGTCTTTCCCTGTGAGAAGGAGGCGCTGTCCACACACGAAGTCTTGTTGCAAACAAGGGATTATTGTTTTGGGTCTCAGAGTGCGACTTTCTTCTTGGAGAAGCGCCCTCTGCTGGCCTTCTCTAAGATCTGTGGCCAAAACATGCTCTGCCTCCTTTTATTTGAGGAGTTGCAGGTGTTTCCTAGTTTCACTGATGGTGTTTGTAGTTCTGCTTCTCACTCCTCTGTTGCTCTTGTGGGATTTCCGAGAGGAGTAGGGAAAAACGGCAACTTTACTGTATGTTTGATACGGCAACGTGGTAAATTGTAAAATATGATAATTCTGAATGTTCATATTATCGGATTGTATTTTAATATTAATTCTAGTGTATATTCTGGCATTCTTAAATGAGTTCCGGTTTAAATTTTTCAGCAGTACATTCCTAATCTTGAAAAGGGGGTTGAGGATATTAGTTGAATTTCTCCATTAGTTGCTTACGTGGTTTTTTTTAGAAATAAACGTTTGATGTACTTGTAGATTACAAGTAAATCTGTAGATTCAGATTTACAAAAAAGTTGCAAAGATCGAACAGCGGGTTCCCATACACCCTTTACCCAGTTGCCCTTGATGTTAATATCTATTACCAGGTACATTTGTCACAACAAACACATCAACACCGGTACGGTACTGGTAACTAAATTTCAGACGGTGTTCTGATTCCAGTAGAAATGTCCTTTTTCTGTATCAGGATCAAATCCAAGATACTACGTTGAATTTACTGCTTAGTAGTTTTTCAAGAGTAGGAGTTAACTCAGTGAAATTTTTCTTGTACAAGTTTTGCAAGAAGGGTTTAAACTTTTCAAGCTACTCAACTGAACCAATCTGAAAAGCTTCAATTCTGATTTTCTTTTAGCACACTAATTTGCAAATAAAATTCACAGACACACAGACAGTCCCCCAAACTCGTACATTTTAACTACAATTTATTGCTCATAATAGCTTAGGGACAGAAACCATAAATTATATTTATGTTTGTGTGTTGTAACAGCACAATTACCTTTCTATAAACTCTCCTTAGTACTGGAAATAAATGTTTAGAGCCAGTACAATTGGATCTGCTTACACACCCCTTAGGATAAGGACGGGGAGAAAGTTTTGCTTGTGTGGCCCATAGGCAGAAAAAGAGGTGAAGCCATCTGCCTGCCTGCAGTCGGTTTTTTTCTTTTAAAAATAAAAGTTAGGCAAGATAAATGCTCCCGTTTTTGTCAGTTTTTGGCTTTCACTTGCAAAGTCTCAACTGCAATGTTTTCAAAACGCGGAAGTGCACTTAATTTGCAAGGATGATTTTTGCAGTCAATCGTCCTTGAGATCAGTTAGTCTGAACCAAAACGGAATTCTGTGCGACCCAGATGGGACTCGAACCCACAATCCCCAGCTCCGGAGGCTGATGCCTTATCCATTAGGCCACTGGGTCACCACAGAAACAACTTTCTCACAACGTCCTCTTACGCGATGTCATCATCGTGCCCCGCCCCTACGCTCCGCGGACTCGCGATCGTCGGTGTATATTTTGGGAGCCGCCCCCGATGGTGGCAGCATGCGCCTGCGCCCTTCTGCACTTCAGTACGACACTGGTGCGCCTGCGCGAGGCTCTCGATGATCTGCTGCCGGTGACTGCGTGTCCAGCTTGTGAGCAGTGTGTACCTGTCTGCTGCATTTTTTTTGGAAGGTTTTATGCCCTGGTTGCACGTTACGCGCGGTTGGGGAACTTTAAACAAAATTCCATTGACTGTGATTCCCCATTCTAATTTTGTCTACCTGGGCGGGCGGGGCATCTGCATTTTACAAAGCTCCTCTAGACCTTCCTCTACCGCTGGAATTGAGAACCATTCACAGAGCGTTAGGCCCACCTGCACCCCACTTCAACCTTCCCATCCCTTACAGTCCCTTCCTTATGTTTCTTTCTTGCATTTATTCAAGGCACATTAATTCGATGACCTATTACGTGCTGTGGACTATTGGGGGAATCCAGGGTAAACAGGCTTTTCTTTAATTTCGCCCTTCTACCCCACTCATCTACGTATATTTCCCTCCTCCTCTCCTCTATTCTTCCGGATTAAAGGGAAAATATGGAGGCTTCTGGTCCAGATGGCAAGGTAGGTGAATGTGGTACTTGCACCCTCCTATGACACATCAAGGTTACAACTAAGGTATAGAACAACCATCGTTCAGAGGCACCTGAAATTTAGCAAAATGAAAATCCTTCAGCTGAGGAGTTAAAGAACAAGCCACATGGAGACTGGTAGGAGGCGTGGAGATGTGCGACAGGCATGTCCCATACCTGTGTGTGGCAGATAAAAATTGGGAGGGACATCTTGGCTGCTGAGGTCTCCCTGAGGAGAGGTGTGCCAGCCCCTCCATCCCAGGCACCCCCCTCCCCGCCCCCGCCATCCTAGGGTTCCAGTGTCAGAAAGAGAAGTCCCCATAACTTCTGGATGTAAAAACTAGTAGGGATTTTGGCTTCTGGAGTTCCTGGAAGACCTTAAAGGGCTTGCTCCCAGACTTACTCAGACTCCATCCCTCTGAGCTCCAGCACTGGGGCAGCAGCTGGACAGGCACCAGGGATGTATGGGGAGGAGTGAATTGTCTGGCATTAGGGGCAGAGCTGGAAGGGCAGCTTTCTGCCAGACAAAATTGCTGGCAGAGGCCATTGTTTCTTTTCTGAGACCACCCCTCTACCCCAACAGAGCCGACAGGTGGGTTCCATATCTGAGTCTCCGTCAACCTGGATACTATCCAGGTGATTCCCTGAGAACCAGCCTCACCCAACTTCTGGGCTCAACCCAAGCTGTTTCTAGTGGCTTTTCCACAGGAATGCCTATCTTGGCTCCTGCTTCAGACTTTCCTAAAATGTCTCAAACAAGCAACATTTGGCCTCAGTGTGCCCCATACTTCTTGTTAAGTGGCTCAAGGCCCTGCACTAGAAGCAGCCAGCCTTGGTTCGCAGCTTGGGCTCTCCTGGGTATCTCCAAGGCCAGCATAAGTAGCAGCCATCTGCAGATTGCTTTGTAGCTCATGCCAGGTGGCCCTGTGCAAAACACAGGCAGTAGTTGACATTGGCCTGTACCTCCTGGGAAGCTCCAGAGCCAGCACACTGGTGGACAGCTTCAGACAACACTGAAGCACCTGCACAAGCAACACATGAAAATGGTGGACTCGGGACACCTCATCTCCGCTGAAGTAAGTCTTGCCTTGTAGGGTGGGCCTCTGCACAGCTGGGCCACCATGGTGGCCGGTGGTCACAACCAGTCCTTGCAGATTGGCCTAGTGGTAAATCCCTCCCATTGACATGCCAACAGCAATCAAGGTTCAATTGCAACAGGAAGGTATACACAGCCCACATGTGGGTGGGACACACCTGGAGTGCCCAGCTTGTGTGATCAGGGAGGCTGTGCCACTGGGCCCTACAGAACACCTACTACATAAGGCCACTCTTCCAAGCCCGGTAGATGTAACAGCTCTACCTAATACATAGAAACAAACACAGGGAGGCTGCCAAAATGAGGAGACGAAGAAACATGTCCCAAATGAAAGAACAGAACAAAACTCTAGAAAAAGAATGAAACAAAATGGAAGCAAGCAATCCACTGGATGCAGAGTTCAAAACACTGTTATAAGGATGTTCAGTGAGCTGAGAGAGAACTTCAACAGCATAAAAAAGAACAAGAAGACCATAAAAAATAATCAGGGAGAAATGAAGGTTATATTAACTAAAATACAGAGTAATTTACAGGGAATCAACAGAATAGATGAAGCTGAGAATCAAATCAGCGATTTGTAATACAAGGAAGCAAAAGGCACCCAATCAGAACAGCAAAAAGAGAAAAATGAGGGTAGTGTAAGGAGCCTCTGGGACAACTTCAAGCTTACCAACATTCACATCATAAGGGTGCTGGAAAGAGAAGAGAGAGCAAGAAATTAAAACTCAAAGAGGCCCATACCAAGAAACAATTAAAATGCAAGAAGTTAAAGACAGAATCTCTTGCTTTTAGCAACAAGAGAAAAGCAGTTAGTTACCTACAAGGGAGTTTCCATAAGATTGTTAGCTGATTTCTCAGCAGAAATTTTGCAGACCAGAAGGGAGTGGCAAAAATTATTCAAAGTCATGAAAAGCAAGGACCTGTAACTAAGATTACCCAGTAAAGCTATTATTTAAAATGAAAGGAGAAATAAAGAACTTCCCAGACAAGAAAAAGCTAAAGGAATTCATCACCACAAAACCAGTATTACATGAAATGTTAAAGTGTCTTTAAGAAACAGCCCTGGCTGGTGTGGCTCAATGGATTGAGCATGGGCTGTGAACGAAAGAGTCATCAGTTTGATTCCCAGTCAGGGCACATGCCTAGGTTGCGGGTCAAGTCCTTGGTGGGGGCATGTGAGAGGCAACCACACATTGATGTTTGTCTCCCTCTCTTTCTCTCTCTAAAAATAAATATTTTTTAAAAAAAGAAGAGGGAAAAAAAGATAAAAAAATATGAAGAATAAAATGGCAATAAATACATATCAACAATTGAATCTAAAATACAAATGAACAAGCAGAACAGAAGCAGGTACATAGGTACAGAGAACACTGTGACGGTTGCCAGGTGGGAGAGGGGCTGGAGGACTGGTGAAGAAGGGATTAAGAAGTACACACTGATTGTTACAGAATAGTCCTATTGGGATGTAAAGTAGATAATAGGAAATATAGTGAATAATTTAATAATTATGTATGGTGTCAGATGGGCACGAGATCTGTTGGGATGATCACTTAGTAATGTAATGTCTAATCACTGGGGTATGCTCTGGGAACTAATCTAATATAATATTGTATGTCAAGTGTAATTTTAAAAACTGATTTAAATTTAAAAAATAAAAGGGAAAATGGATATAACAAGGTCTCTAAATACAAAATAATATGGATTTTTTTTTGTCCACTTCATTCTTTATTTAGAAGTGTGTGGTGTTTCGTTTTGTCAAATGTGGTGTATTAGCATAATACCAGTACTTCCTGAGCTTATGAATTTCCTGGGAATCTTGTTAAAAGGCAGATGATGATTCTGCATGTAGGTCTCAGGTGGAGCCTGTGATTCTGCATTTCTAACCACCTCCAGTGAGGTCTGTGTTGCTGCTGCTGCTCTGGTGGTCTGCCTAGTATGGATATTTTTAAAATCTTAAAGCTAGGTTTTGGATGAAGATTTAGAGACTTTTTGGTTTCTTGCACAGTAAATATCTCTATGCTTCTTGCATGCAAAGAACCTGCATTTGTGGTTTTAAAGAATACACAATTTCATTTTCTTTTTGGACACATAATACCTGCTCATTGTAAAACTGTATAAAATAGGGACAAGCCAAATGAAAAAAATTGAAATTGATTATAATCCTACCACTTAGAATTAAGCACTATTAACATTTGGTGAGTATTTTGTTTTATTTTTTAGATTTTATTTATTTTTTAGAGAGGAGGAGGGAGGGAGGAAGAAAGGGAGAGAAATACCAATGTGTGGTTGCCTCTCATGTGCCCCCCACCCAGGGACCCGGCCCCCAACTCAGGCATGTGCCCCAACTGGGAATTGAACCAACGACTCTTTGGTTTGCAGGCCAGCACTCAGCCCACTGAGCCACACCAGCCAGGACTTGGTGTGTATTTTTAAAATCTTGTCTCTGTGTCATTGCTTTACTACCTGTGGATCATGAGCCATCCAGGAAATGCTTTCCACTAAAGCTAAGACACTGTTAGTGAAGAATAATGAATGAATAATGACAATACTATAAGAACTATTAATTGTATTCAGACTTAACCCTTGAGTACACCTTTGTTTTTTTCCTTACAGCCATTTTCAGGGACCTTAATGACCTCAATGTCTTTAAGGTTTGTAACACGGCTTTACTATTGCTAGCTTTCTCTAAATTTCTGCAGAAACACATTCGGGTAAGCAGACATCTTCATAATATTTTGTGTGACATGGAAAATAGGCATAAATCACTTCTGCATACCAAGATACAGTGGTGGTCTCTGGAGGAAAACATCTGTGTGATGTTTGAGTTGTAGGCTAAACTAGCTGATTTTTCAATGGAACACAGTTTTTACTTCAAAGAGTGACTGACATACTAAGCTTATTCGGACCTGATCACACTCGGTTTGCTTCTCCAGAGCAGCTGTATTCTCAGGCTCACATCATCCCATGGTCCTGTGAAAGAGACAGGGTATCTCACTCTCAAAAGCCTCAATAAGCTGTGGCTGGATTGTTGAGTCTGTTAGAGTATTATCCTAATACCCCAATATTATGGGTTCTACCCCCAGTCAGGCCACATACAAGAATCAACCAATTAATGCATGTATGAATAAATGGAACAACAAATCAAATTGGTGTTTGTATCTCCTTTCTCTTGCTAAAATAAACTTTTTTAAAGATTTATTTATTTGCCCTGGCTGGTGTAGCTCAGTGGATTGAGCATGGGCTGCGGACCAAAGGGTCGCTGGTTCGATTCCCAATCAGGGCACATGCCTGGGTTGCTAGACCAGGTCCCCAGTAGGGGGTGCACAAGAGGCAACCACACATTGATAGTTCTTTCCCTCTCCCTTTCCCCTCCCTCTAAAGATCCATAAATAAAATCTTTAAAAAGAAAGAAAAGATTGATTTATTTTTAGAGAGAGGGTAAGGAAAGGAGAAAAACAGATGTGTGAGAGATACATTGATCAGCTGCTTCTTACACATCTCTAACCAGGGACCTACTTGGCAACCCAGGTTGCATGTGCCCTGACTGGAAATCAAACCAGCAACCTCTTTTGGTTCCCAAGCTGGTACTCAATCCACTGAGCCACATGAGCCAGAGCTAAAAACAGTTTTTTTAAAACAGGGCTTAGTAGACCCTGATTGGTATGGCTCAGTTGGTTGAATGTCATCCTGCAAAACAAAAGATCACTGGTTCAGTTCCTGGTCAGGGCACATGCCTGGGTTATAGGTTTGAGATCACACTGATGTTTTTCTTCCTCTCTCTCTCTGAAAATAAATAAGTAAATGAAATCTTTTAAAAAACAAAAGGCCTCTGTAGATGTTTTATTGTGCTGCGTTACATCTTCATCACCAAATCTATCCCTGTGACTAGGGTGGAATGTACTGATTGGCCTAGGTCAGAGGCCCTCTCCTGAATCTCCAGACTACAATAGCTAAGAGTGGAGAGTGCATGGTTCCCCTGGGCAACTTTGTATCTTTCAAAGGTAACTTTCACTTTTGACATTATATTTCTGTTTGAAGTTGTTCTCAGATGCAAGTCCTGAATGGTTGAGAGCTTGCATGGGTCCTGGAACCAGACAGCCTGGGTTTGTGAATCTGGACAGGTTATTTAACCACTGGTGATTTCAGTCTCCTCTTCTGTGAAATGGAACAGATGATATTACTACCTTGGAGAGTTGTGAGAATCAAATGTATTAATATGTACACAATGCAACATACAGATGTATTATAGAATTGTACACTTGAAACTTATGAACCTATGTCACCCCAATAAATTTTTTTAAAGATTAAATGTTTTAATATATGCAAAACACTTAGAACACTTCTGGACATGTAGTGGAGGGTGCCTGGTTCCCCAGGGCAACCTTGTATCTTTCAAAGGTAACTTTCAGAATTGACATTATATTTCTGTTTCAGGTTGTTCTCAGGTGCAAGTCCTGAATAGCAATTAAGAGCATGCAAAGTTATATATCTGTAACCTTCAGAGGTAGGGCAGGCTGTTCATTAGAGTTTTCCTATTTTCTCTTACAATTGTCCTATTCAGATTTCTAGGACTCACATTCCCTCAGTTCAGAACAGAGCCTCCTTTCCTACCTCCAATCATTAAACAAAAGGCACAGCCTTCCTAACAAGGTGAATTTAGGTTTCATGCCTTTTCCTGAACCATTCAGAGTAGCAAGAGAATGCCCCGCAGTGACTGGTTTAGGGGTGAATTCTTCCCACCCGTTTGCACTTGGGGGATGGGATTATGCTGATTGGGTAGGTGGGAATAGCGTCAACCTCCCAAGAACCCCGTGGCTGCCACACAATGAGTGAAGCTGGCATAAAAGCCTGCAAGAATGGAGAACGTTCGATGTTTGAATTTACGTATAGCAAAAAAGAAAACCAGTATAACTTTTCTAAAGATACCCTTTTTACAATACAGAAAAATTGAAGAAAATTATCCATAATCCCGATGCTCTGATAACCATCATTAGTACTTAAAAAAGTAAATGTACATGGCAAAAAAAAAAAATGCAAACATTCAGAAATAGGTAAAATACAGTGTAGAATACTACTGGAAAGATTGGCAAAACTTCAAAACGGACTATATATAGGGGTGGACAAAATTAGGATTAAAGTTGTAACAACTAATACAATAATGAGTAAATAGTAACACAGGAATAAACTGTTTCGCGTGGTCACCACTGTAAACCTACTTTTGCTCACCCCTGTATGCATACAGAGGGGGAGGAGGGGGAGAGAGTAGATAATGTGGCAAAATGTTAACACTGGGCAAATCTAGGTAAAGATTTGCAATTCTTCTGTAAACACAGAAGATTTTAAATAATTTAAACATAAAAGCGTGTCAAGAGAAACAGGCATAATAAACCTTTTGTTGCCGTACTTGTGGTTTCTATGCAGTTTTTTACGACGCAGCTAAAAAAAATGCCAAACATATTTGCCTAGTCCCTCCTCTCCATAATGGCCAGAAAGCTCTCCTAAGTTCCTTCTGTGAAATATACACACAGTATGTTTCCATATCAACATTTTAAAGAGAGTAATTTTGGGAATCATTCGTAGTACTTGGTTAAGGCAGCCTCCGGGGAAAAGGACCGGCGACTTTTAAAGAACGCTCAAACCCTTTTGCAAAGGCCGGCTGCGGCGAGGATGAAAACCGCCCTTCGTGCTACTTGCTGGGATTTGGAGTCTTCCAACTCGGAACTGCAAGGAGCTCAAGGATTGCCTGGCCGCTCCCTCATCTCGCGATACTATCCTCTTGGGTTAGGCCCTATGACCCCCCCCAACAACGTGTTTTTCAAATCCACCAATAGACGCACAACGTAGGCTCAAACCAGCCAATCGGAATGCGGAGCCACCGGGAAATTTAAATCGCGCCGGCCGGCTGCACGAGCCACACGGTCTTCGTGCTGATCAGTGTTGGGCGTTTTCGGAGCAACCGAACCGCAGCGTGTCCGCCTCGCACCGTCTCCTGTGAAAAGACTAAGCCGGCTCTGCAGGTACGAACTCAGGCCCACCCCGGCCAGAGAGGTAACGACTGGGCTTCAGGCCGCGCTCTGCTTGCGGGTGGCGGGAGGGGAGGCCGCGGGTACACGCCCGGCCTGGCTTTGGCCTCCCTCGTTGAGGAGGCCTCCTGGGCGTCTTTCGTTGTCTAGGGGGCTGTTATTTGATGCCAGTCCTCGGGCTTTAGGCCGCCGAGGCTCTGCGAACCTCAGCGAGAGCCTGGACTCTTCGCGACTGGGAAAATCAGACTGAGTCCTGAGGGCCAAAGTCCCGGGAGGCGGCCAGGCGCCGCCGGCCCTTCCTCCGCGGTTTCTCTGCGGCATCTTCCGGGGGTGGGGGACAGGGACGGGACTGGAGATGATGGAGGTGGCAGTTGTAAGGACTATCTCTTACAACGTAGGCCTTGGGTTGGCTGTTCCGATTTCGTAAATTGACGTCATGGGATAAAGATAAATGGGAAGGAACCTTTGAAGGTTGCTCTTAAATAGCCGAGTCTGCATGATGTCAGCTGATACCATCCTAAGGAAGCACGTTCACTCGAAATTCCTGGAATTGGAAGTGTTATAGCGAGATACGGAAGATGCAGAGAACTGCGTCGTAAATTTTCGGTGTTGACAGAAAATGTTCTGGAAGGCTGGATACATGCAGTAACGAACGAAAATTTTCTTTCATTTAAAATTGTGGAGCGTGTGCCTGTTTTGGCTCTTTAAAGACCAGAGGACCTGGGTCTATTGAGCCTGGGATACAGTTTCTAACTGTATGGTCAGTTCCCTACTTTGTCTTCAGTTGACTATGTATGGACTGCACACAGTAGTCTGGAGCTGCGCTGTCCAATATGGGAGTGACCACAGGCTTGTGGCAAGTCCGAATTTTGAGCTGTGCTGTAAGCTTACCGTACACACAAGATTTCGAATAACTGGTACGAGGAAAGAACGTGAAATATCTGTTAATGTTCCTACAGACAAAGCAAAGTGATAAACGGGAAATTTTTTTCTCTTCCTCATCTCAGAGCTATCTCCCTTTGTCTCATAACCATGTCCACCAATGAGAATGCTAACTCACCAGCTGCCCGCCTTAACAGATTTAAGAACAAGGGGAAAGACAGTACAGTGAGTACCTTCTGTTGCTTTCGCGTAGTATTGTTTAAATGGAAAGATATTTGGGGGGAATTTGAAAAAAAAATGCCTTCACTTGACAACAGAACCTAAAGTAATAGGTGAAATGATGTGTTACCTTTTCCCAAGGAAATGAGGCGTCGCCGAATAGAAGTGAATGTGGAGCTGAGAAAAGCGAAGAAGGATGAACAGATGCTGAAAAGGAGAAATGTGAGCTCGTTTCCTGATGATGCTACTTCTCCACTGCAGGAAAACCGCCACAACCAGGTGAATATATTTTAGCTTAGGAATTACGGCAAACCCAGAAAATCAGCATGGATGTTTAGTATTTCGAAACATCCCTATCCTTATGGTTTTAACAGTGAAATCTGTAAAGAGTTTTGTTTCCTGCTCCGAATCAGTAGTTCTGCTGGGTTTCCTACCCACTCTTAATAATCTGCTGAACCTGATCCAAGGTCGTCTTTAGCTCTGATCTCCCTTCAGGTTTGCCTGCATTTACAGCTGCCAGCTCAGTAACTTGATCTGGCCCGTTCCAGTAGCAAATGAAAGTATGTCCAGAACTAAACACTCTCTGGCCTGTTTCTACCCTTTTGCGGGGGGTATTCTCTATTTTTTGTGCTTGAGAACTGTTTTGCATGTAAAATAATGAATATTTAACTAACAGGCAAAATTAAATATAGGCCTAATAAATATTTAGTAACTGATTGTAAACCTAAAAATGTCTTCCCAATGGCAAAGAAAGATATTATTGTTTGTAGTTAATCCAAAAGATAATTTGCAAAATTCCACTGTTTTTGTAGGGCACTATAAATTGGTCTGTTGAGGACATTGTCAAAGGCATAAATAGCAACAATTTGGAAAGTCAGCTCCAAGCTACTCAGGCTGCAAGGTAAGTCTCATCTGTTGTAGTACGAGTGAGTAACCCTAGAAATTAGCCTTTTTAGATTTTCTTTTTTGTGTGGGAAAGAGATAGATGGTATGGGTAATGGCTAAGCCAGCTTTAGGAATCTTCCCTTAGGTAAAACTATACTTTTCTATAATATCTAAAGTCCACCCACATCCAGTGATCATTACTATTAACTTTTGGTGTACTTTTAAAAAAATTACAAATTTTTGGCAATGTGGCATTTCAAGTCAGTGTCATGGAAAGGAATTGTTCAGTAAGCGGGATTGGCATATACATTTAGAATGGTATATCCATTTAGAAAAGAAGTATATTTAGATTCTTCTTTCTCATCATACACAAATATTTGTGACATCCCTCACAGAAAGGATTAGTAATTTCTGGAGCTTAACAGTGTGGAAAATTTAAATGGGAAATGTGGAGAAGACATTTAACCTTACTTGGTCAGAGAAACAAATTAACAATGAGTGTAACTTCCTGGTGTCAAAGTTTTAAAAAACTGACAAGATCTAGTCCTGGCCAGTGTGGCTCAGTTGGTTGGAGTGTTCTATATACCAAAAGGTTGAGGGTTTGATTCCTGGTCAGGGAACATACCTACATTGTGGGTTCGATCCCTAGAAAGAGTTCATATGGGAGGGGGCTGATCAATGTTTCTCTCTCCCTTCTCTGTATTCCTTCCTCTCTCTAAAATCAATAAACATATTTTAGGAATTAAAAAAGAAACCGACAATATCTAAAGTAGATTTCTGCAGGATTCAGAGGAGAGTATTCTACATTAGTGGTAATGTGTGTGTGTATGTGTATATATATATATTTTAGTAACCCTCACCCAAGGATGTGTTTGTTGATTTTTAGAGAGGGAGGAAGGGGGAGAGAAAGAGAGAGACATTGATGTGAGAGAGAAACATCGATCAGTTGCCTCCCATTCTCACCCCAACTAGGGATGGAACTCAAAACCTAGGTATGTGCCCTGACTGGGAATTGAACCCTGGATCATTTTGGTGTATGGAATGATGCTCCAACCAACTGAGCCACCTGGCCAGGGCCATTACTGGTGATACTTTGATTTTTAAAAAAAAGGTACTTAAAGATACCATATACAGTAGTACGTTACAACCAGTCTCTCCAGTTCCTTTTAAATTACAGGATAATTTGAGCGTTAATTTGAGCATTTAGTGCTTTACCGTAAAAGGCTGTCTAAAGTTCTAAACTCTTGAATTGTATTTTTAATTGGTTTTAACACACACTTATTTGTTAATCACCTTCAACTTTTTTCTTTCTGCTCACCCTTAGGAAACTGCTTTCTAGGGAAAAACAGCCACCGATAGACAACATAATCCGGGCTGGTTTGATTCCAAAATTTGTGTCCTTCTTGGGCAGAACTGATTGTAGTCCCATTCAGTTTGAATCTGCCTGGGCCCTCACTAACATTGCTTCTGGGACATCGGAACAGACTAAAGCTGTGGTAGATGGAGGTGCTATCCCAGCATTCATTTCTCTGTTGGCATCTCCCCATGCTCACATCAGTGAACAAGCTGTATGGGCTCTGGGAAACATTGCAGGTACTTGGCATTTTAAATTGTTTTGCCAGAATGTCTGTAATAGAAGTGCTTTGTTTTTTAGAAGGGAAGGGAAGGGAGAAAGGGAGAGAAGCATCAATGTGTGGTTGCCCCTTGCGTGCCCCCTACTGGGGACCTGGTCCACAGCCCAGGCATGTGCCCTGACTGGGAATCAAACCAGTGACCCTTTGGTTCGCAGGCTGGCACTCAGTCCACTGAGCCACACCAGCCAGGGCTGCTTTGTTATAAGTAATAGTGACCTTTGTGTCGAGTTTTGAACTTGGTTTCTTTCAATGCTTATTGGGTGTGAAAGTGGCATGTAAGAAAGTTAAAGAATTTCTGAGAGTATTATCTTTACGTTAAGACACTGGTGCACTGGGTCACTAAACATTGATGGTGCTAGAAAAGTAGATAGGATTAACTTTACCCTTTTTTCAGGTGATGGTTCGGTTTTCCGAGACTTGGTTATCAAGTATGGTGCAGTTGATCCACTGTTGGCTCTGCTTGCAGTTCCTGATATGTCATCTTTAGCAGTAAGTTACTGACATAAGTCAAGTTACTCACATGTTGATTCTAATTTTCCCACCTCCTCAAAAAACAGGACCTTTCATTGCATTTTTCTTTTTCCTCAGTGTGGTTACTTACGTAATCTTACCTGGACACTGTCAAACCTTTGTCGCAACAAGAATCCTGCACCCCCATTAGATGCTGTTGAGCAGATTCTTCCTACTTTAGTTCGTCTTCTGCATCATGATGACCCAGAAGTGTTAGCAGATAGCTGCTGGGCCATCTCCTACCTTACTGATGGTCCAAATGAACGGATTGAAATGGTTGTGAAAACAGGAGTTGTGCCCCAGCTTGTGAAGCTCCTGGGAGCTACTGAATTGCCAATTGTGGTAAGCTGTTGAGAACATAAAGTATAAGGAACATAATTATTTGAAATTACTGTTGAAATACTGCTTATTTGAGGCCATGATGAGCCTATTACTTGTCAAAACTTTGGGGTTATAGAATTTTTGAGCAAAGTTAGAAAAAAAATAAAAGACAACTGACACCAAGTCATTTCTTTTTCCTCTTCAGACTCCTGCGCTAAGAGCCATAGGAAATATTGTCACTGGGACAGATGAACAGACTCAGGTTGTAATAGATGCGGGAGCACTTGCCGTGTTTCCCAGCCTGTTAATGAACTCTAAGACTAATATTCAGAAGGAAGCTACATGGACAATGTCAAACATCACAGCCGGCCGCCAGGACCAGATACAGCAAGTTGTGAATCATGGATTAGTCCCATTCCTCGTTGTTGTTCTCTCTAAGGTAGTGAAGCCTTAGGCCTTAATCCAAGGGGTGTTAGCACTTGTGGACAGGCATTTAGTAGAGCTGTGTTTGATAAGATTATTTTCCTTTTTTTTTAACTGTTCGTAAAAAAATTTTTTTTATTGATTTGAGAAGGAAAGAGGGAAACATTGATTTGTACGGGCCGTCACTGGGGACTGAACCCACAACCTTGATGTAGGGGGTGACACTAACCAGCTGAGCTACCCAGCCAGGGAGTAAGGTTCTTAATGTACCAGTGTTGCATTTCTTTCCTAAATAATGGCCAATAATCTCTTATACTAAGGTTCTATATAGTCACTGTTTTTTAAAATACTATTTTTGGAGTCTTATTTTTACAACTATTCTGAAATAAACCTGCTTCCTTATGTTTATTAGGCAGACTTTAAGACACAAAAGGAAGCTGTGTGGGCTGTGACCAACTACACGAGTGGTGGAACAGTTGAACAGATTGTGTACCTTGTTCACTGTGGCATAATAGAACCGTTGGTGAACCTCTTAACTGTGAAAGACACCAAAATTATTCTGGTTATTCTGGATGCCATTTCAAATATCTTCCAGGTAAGTCTTAACAAGGTAATTTGAGTATTAATGATCGTGGGTTTATCTGTCACCCAGTGTGAACGGTTTGTCAATGTGTGACTTTCTATCCTACTTCCCCTTAATTACGCCTCCTAAATATTTCATAACAAATTTCATCTGTATATGTTTCTACATCTTCTGAAAGTTGAGGACTTTTAAAAAATAAAATCACACAGTATTCGTACACTTAATAAATTCCTTTTGATATCAGCAAATGACTTAGGGAAATTTGTTTTCATGTACCATAGACAATGGTTCCCTGTAGACAGTGGTTCTCCACCTTGACTAAGAGATTATATATCTGGGGTGCTCTTACAGAACAAATCTGTTTCTATCACAGACCAGTTGAACCTGGATATAGTGTCATTTTTAAAATATCCTATTAAATAACTTTATTATTATGCAATTAAAATATATAAAATTGTAAAACAATGTGAAAAATGTAGTGTCATTTTTATAGATGCCCAGGTGATGATGAACATAAAAGGCTGAGAACTAGTCAAAGACCTTTGTGGCCCAAAGCTACAGAAGTAGTTGATAAGAGCAAGTACAGATTAGATCACCTTGAGTTTTTTATTTTTTAAGGGGAAGAAAGGGAGAGAAACATCAATGTGAGAGAAAGATCAATCGGTTGCCTCTCATATGTGCCCCAACTGAGGACCAAACCTGCAGCCTAGGCTTGTGTCCTGATTGGTAATCAACCAGTGACCTTGGTGACCTTTTTCTTTGCGGGGGCGATGCCCAACCAACTGAGCCACACCAGTCAGGGCTCCCCTTGAGGTTTTAAAAAAGTGTAAAATGGAGATAGTTTTTATCTCATAGGGTTTGTTGAAGGAACTGTGAAGTGTTATTTCTGTCTGATAAATATTAATATTCAAACATAGATTGGAATTTTTTTAGGCTGCTGAGAAACTAGGTGAAACTGAGAAACTTAGTATAATGATCGAAGAATGTGGAGGATTGGACAAAATTGAAGCTCTACAAAACCACGAAAATGAGTCTGTGTACAAAGCCTCATTAAACTTGATTGAGAAGTACTTCTCTGTAGAGGTGAGTGACATTGTAATGTTAATAAGGACTTGGAAAGTAGGCATTTAAGGTTAAGTTTCTAGACTTTTTTTTCTCATACTTTTTTTTAAAGGTTTTATTTATTTTTAGAAAGATGAGAAGGGAGGGAGAAAGAGAGGGGAGAAACAGGGATTGGTTGCTTCTCAGGAGCCCCCAGCTGGGGACCTGGCCCCACAACCCAGGCACGTGGCCCTGACTGGGAATCGAACTAGTGACCGTTTAGTTCACAGGCCCGCACTCAATCCACTGAGCCACACCAGCTAGAGCTCTCCTGCCTTTTAAAGATGCCCGGTACTCTTGTTAAATACAGCAAAATATCAGTGTGAGTGGGACGTAATGTACGTATTTGCTCCTCAAATGTTTGGCTTGATGATAATATCTTTTTAACTTGAGATTTTTAAAAAATCACCAATTTACTTTGAAATGAATAGCTTTGGGAATTTTAAAATATCTTGAGAGTAAGCCTGTCAGTGGAGTAAGCTTGTCACTGGAGAAGTAGGCCATACTCTGGGCCTGATAGCAGTTTTTCCCTTGCCTATTAAAATGAAAGGTGGAGAAGAACCCTCCCCTTCCTTGTACTAACGAATTGGCAAGTTTTGGCAGCCCTCTCTCCCTTCCTCCACTTTTTCAAATGTACAGGGTTAAAGGTTGGAATACGCAGATAAAGACCTTAAGAGTAAATGCAGACTTCTAGGTAGGCTACTGCTTAGAAATATACCATATTTATGGGATTACATTTTTTCTTTTAATATTTTCAGGAAGAGGAAGATCAAAATGTTGTGCCAGAAACTACCTCTGATGGCTATACGTTCCAAGTTCAGGATGGTGCTCCTGGGACCTTTAACTTTTAGATTGTACAGCTGAGGCGTAAAATGTTATTTGTTGTGTACTATGTTTGGTATAAGTTTGTCTTACTGTTTCTCTACTAAGAACTCTTTTTAAATGTGGTTTGTTATTGTAGCACTTTTTACAATGAAACTATACTTGAACAGTTGCAAACTGTACATACTGTATGAAACTTCTCCTTTCAATGAGTTTCTTATTTCTATGTGGAATTTCCTATCTTACAGTGTCTTGTAAATAAAGATTAAGTTTCACCGTTTGTGTTACTTCACCATGCCTATGTTTTGCTTTCCAATGTTTGGAGCTCTTAGGTTAAAATGAAAGGTAACAGAACCAAAACGATGTGACTAATTAGAGGTGTAGTTCTGGTTACAGACATCGTTTGACGTAACGTTTATCAAGGATAGAAGGGTGACAACTTTTCCTCCCTGCCCCTGAGTTCGGGCCTTGCCCTAGGCTGCTTTTCTTGGTAATGATGGCAGTTGGCATTTCCAGACTTCATATCCATTTATACTAGCCAGAAAAAAATTTTTCCGAGTTTTCACAGAAAAATGAATAAAATTTCCCAGAAGCCTTTAGCCAGTCTCCTCAAGTCTCAATGGCCAGGGAGATGAAATAAAAATCTTAAATTTAATGATGAATCTCAATGAGTTTCAAGTGAAATTCGTTCCTCCCAAACTTCAAGGCATCATCACCTGCAAAGTTTACCCAGAAAGTCAGGTTTATTTGGTAAGGGGTTGGGTCCAACTATTACATCTTTTCTGTTTAGTATAATCCCTCGATGCTCCTTCCATGCACTCTGGGTTGAAAGCCACTAGAAGGAAAGCTAGCTATGCTGTTAGCAGAATAGGAAAGTGGGTGGGAGTGTTAACTACAGTACCCCTTAAGTCTTAGGAAAAATGAAATGATTGAAAAAGCACTGTCTTGTTTCTGCTTTTTGGGTTGGCAGAAACGATGAGCCAATCCCCCACTGCTGGGCTCTGACAGCTTCGCCTGCCTTTTTTCCCCGGTAGAAGACAAAATGCCATGGTACTAGTTTGGGATTTGAGCTGAGACTAAAGTTAGAAGTGATTTATGCTTTGCAGCGTGGGCCTGGCGTAAGGCTCCTGCAAAGGGTGGCAAGAAGGACTGTTCAGCTGTCAACGAGGTGGTGACCAGAGAATACACCATTCACAAGTGCATCCAAGGAGTGTCTTTCATTCAGGAAGTGTGCCCCTCAGGCACTAAAGAGATCTGGGAATTTGCCGTGAAGGAGATGGGAACTCCAGATGTGCGCATGGACCCCAGGCTCCACAAAGCCGTCTGGGCTAAAGGAATAAGTTGTGTCCCGTACTGTATTCGTGTGTGGTTGTCCAGAAAACTGCATGAGGGTGAAGTCTGACCAAACAGGCTCTGTACATGATCACACGTCTGTCACCACTTTCAAGAACCTACAATCCATGTGGATGAGCTAACTGCTTATTGTTGAATAAGATTATAAAACTGCAAAAAAAAAAATGATTTATGACCTTGAAGGGCACTGTATCCACTAAGAAGGTAGTTTCTAAGTCAGTAGCACTATAATGGAACAAATTTCCATTTACCTTCTCTCGGTGGTCGGGATTCTTCCTCTATTTCATTAACATACACATAAATACTGTTTTGTTTTTTAAGGAAACAAAAATCACTTTAATTTGCTACTTTTCATTTTGAAAGGTCATTACAGCATCATTTGCAAAATTCAACAAGGAAAGATGCCACCGATGGCATGTTTTGGGAACCACTGAGAAACATCAACTGTGTGTCAAATACATTTTGCCTTGTGCAGGGGATGAGCTTTTTACAAAAGTTTTCTCCATGAAATAGAATGTTTAGTGCTTATCCTGTTTGGCTGCAGAAAAAGAAAGCAAGTTTGTAACCTGGAACACTAAACCATGTTGCATGTGATCCACCTAAGCTTAGGCCGTCTTAGGGGCCCTGATCTTTTTCTTGCTTTTCCTATTCAAAGGCTTCCCCATGAAGGCTGGGTGGGGCAGGGGTTGGGGGGCAGAAGTGACAAAACTGGCTCTGTGGACTCCATTTCCTAGCTAGTCCTTGCTCTACTCCCCCTTTTTCCTATTCTTTCCGAAACGTAAGTCCCTTGGATGCTAAATCCAAGTCTTTTTAACTTGAGAAAAAGTAATGTGGAAGTAAATCTGGACCCCAAAGATAAGTGGAGCTTAATGGCTTTAGAGGGACTAGTGTAAATAGTATTAGGTCTGGATTTGTTAAAATAAAAGCCTGACTCAATAAAGTAATGGACAGGAGACAGCTGATTTCCAAAAATAAATTTGCACATTTTAGGTAAAATTCTTACACTAGTTTTCTTAGAGTTGTTAAAATTTGTGGAAACATTTTTTTTTAACATAATTGGATGAAAATTTTGACTTTGAGTTTTTATAATCAGTTTGATGTTTAAAAATCTGAGAAAACAGCCCTGGCTGGTGTGGCTCAGTAGACTGAGAGCTGGCCTGTGAAACAAATGGTCACCAGTTTGATTCCTAGTTGGGCGCGTGTGTGGGTTGTAGGCTAGGTCCCCAGTGGGAGGAGCTTGAGAGGCAACCACACATTGATGCTTCTCTCCTTCTCTTTCTCCCTTCCTTACCCTCTCTAAAGATAGATAAAATCTTTAAAGTATAAAAATCTGAGAAAGCACTATATAGTCACCAACTTTTTCTCTTTCACGTGTCTAATTGCTTTTGTTGATAACACTAAATTTTTTTTAGCTCCTAGAAGTTTTAAATCTTATTTAAGACTTTAATTATGTTTCTTTGCCTATGACTTTCATTTCTTATCACAGGGAAGTAAGGGTGGGAAGGTAACACAAATTCTCATGCGGCAAATACCAAGTAAAAACTGCTGACATGTATTGTGCTTGTTACAAAAATGTTTAAAGTAAAATAATTAAAAAATTGAATTCCAGTATTAAACATTTCACAAAATATTGATTCTTTAAATTGCTACGTTGTATCTTGGCTTTAAATCTTATCAAGCTACCGAGTATTTTTTATTTTTTTAAAGGTTTTTTTTTTTAATTTATTTATTTTTAGAGAGAGGGAAAGGGAGGAAGAAAGAGAGGGAGAGAAACATCAATGTGTGGTTGCCTCTCATGTGGCCTCCACTGGGGACCTGGCCTGCAACCCAGGCATGTGCCCTGACTGGGAATTGAACCGGTGACCCTTTGGTTTGCAGTCCACACTCAACCCCCTGAACTACACCAGCCAGGGTGCTACTATTTTTAGAATAAAGTAGGAAATAAGCATTTCATTTCCTAAGGTAGTTTGAGTTTTTCCTTCTCACCCTCGAACTCTGTGGCAACATCACTGAAAAGATAAACTCAAGATAATTTCTTGTTATAGTAAATCCTTACTGTTAAATAGGATTTTTGCTTCAGCCTTTGGCTTCTTAAATTGCTCTTTTTTTGCTTCCAGAATCAAAATTGTGTTCACCAAAGTTGTATTTTTCCTTTCCATCCTATCAATAGTGGTAAAAGCAAAATCTTGTTTTGTTTGTATGGGCAGTCGGGAAGCTCGTGAGATACAGGACCCCAAGTTCAGAAGGCCATTAAGGGAAGTGCAGTTGGCTACTCCTCACCTCCCTCCACCCTGCTGAAGCTTGCCAAAACTCAGCTGGCTGACTTTGGAAAGCCCTTGAAATATGTCACTAATAGTGCTTTCTTTTGAGATTGGGCTGTTGACCTCATTGGTGATGAACAAAGCCTGGCCAAGTCATGCAGCATCCTCATCCCCCCCCAGGGAAAGTGTCAGTGAAAATGTTTTAGCAACATTACTGGTAAGTGTCATAACCCCAGCTAATAAAGATGAGAAAAAACACTCAAGCTGTCAAGTAAGTTTTTTTTCCTGAGGGCAGAACAATTTAATTTTGAATATTTGTATGTTAAATGGCATGTTGTTGGCCTAGTTTGAAAGCATAATGCTGGTGTCTGTAAACATCCAGTTCCTCCTAAATATTTGGGACAGTTTCATAACATGGTGTAGGAGTTGTATTAACCAAACCCTTTTAGATTGATCAGTTTACGCATTCCTCCCAGGCTTTTCACAATCGTAAATGTCTTTCCCCTGTCCTGGGCCTGCGATGGGGCGTAGTGGAATGGAACTCGTGATTAGGAGCCAGCTCTGCCTGAGTTCAAATATGTTAGTGACCTTTGGGCTGTTAAAAGATCACAATCCCTGGTATAAAATAAATACTCTTTAACTATGAACTCCTCCATAATATTAATATCCTGGGTTAATATTATAGCCATAGAATAGCTATTCCCAACCTTTTCACAGCAAAGAGTTTCTTTTATTTATTCCACACACTTCTATTTTGATATATTTTACCTTCTAGGCTATTTATTATTACTTTTTGCCCTAATCAATCACAGATATAAATCAACATGAGCTCACCACATGGTTTGTTTCTGTATTCAGTGATAGGATTCTATCCAAAAGTTGGGTGTTTTGTCAGCCGTTAGGCCTTTTGTAGGCTTGACATAGATCACTGAGCAGTGGAGCTGGCCCCAGGCCCACCAGCTTTTAGCCTCTGCAGCTACCCGGGGAGTTCTCTGTGTCCACTGTTAACCTTTCTCTTAATTCTATTGGACAAAATGTTTGGAGCACCTCCTCTCCCAGCGTCTCACCGGCCCTGAGAACAGCCATCTGAGCCACCCAAGTCCAATGTGGTGATGGTTTGCTTGGAAGCTTGTCAACATAAACAGCAGATAGGCCTTTACTCAGTGGTGATACGAAGCCCATTGACAGAACAAACACTTGATTGTGAAACAGCCAAACAAAGCTGTATTTTCTACTCTGAAAAAGGTTTGCTGTTTAGAGCTTGAACAGGTTCAGGCAGAAATATTGAAAGCTTCTCCATAAAAACAAGAGAGGATGAGGACAAATTGGATGAATACAAAAATTAAAAATGAATGAGAAGTCAAGATATGATGTACAGAAGGCAGTTTCTGATTGTATCTACACAAATACACATTTCACAGGGAAAACACAGACATAAGACCTTTCAAAATTATGACTTACACCCAAGTTTGAGGAGACTGGTGACTACCTCCACCCTGTATTCTTGTCCACCCCTCAACCAAGGTCTCCGTCACTCTGAGGAAACATTTAGTGAATACGAAGCTCATTCCTTTTCTTTCTTTTTGGTAACTTTGTCAAGTAACTTTTTCTAGTTATAGGAACAATACTAACTTTAGAAAATTTAAGAAACACAGAATACCACAAAGATTAAAATAAGAGCCTAAAATCCCACCACAGAATTGCACATTCTTTCAGAGATAGGAATTCTCAATCTGAGTTCCCTGAGATCCAAGAGAGGCCTTAAGGGGGCCCATGAACCCCTGAAATTGGACACAACATTTAGATACGGGCATGTGAGCTTTTCTGAGAACGGGGCTCGTGGCCTGATGAAAATTAGGTTCTCAAAGCGGTGGCTCCCTTCAAAATATTGCAGACATCAGGTGTAGATCTCTCCAATTTATTTTCTTCACATGTGGGGTGTGCTTTTAAAAGTCAGCCTCTGAGCTTGCTTTCGTACAGTGGGTTGAAGACCTCGGACACATGAATTTAGCTGGAATTTGACTAAAGAACTTGAGTTAAACAGGAGTTGTAACTGCTGTTCCTACAGGATGGCACTTCATTGACATTCATTCCACGAGCATGATGAAGCACACCAAGAATGTGACACATTTGTCCCTGGAAACAGTGATGGCAGGGGCTTGTGGTACTTCCCTTGGCCTCCCTGCGGGCCTGGGCGATAACACAGGACGTGCTTGGCTCCTCAGCCTCCCGCTGACAGCCGGGTCTCTGAGAAGCCAGTCACACACTTGCCTAGGTTGGACCCTGAGCCCTGCAGACCAGGGAGGAATGAACGGTCCCCTGAGACAGCAGGGAGCTTTCCTGCCCTTCGCCAACATAGTCAGATCTGTCATTGTCTCCAGGAATTGGCTTTCTTTCTGGGCCTTGCTCTTTGCTTTGGAGGTAACGCCTGCCATTTTCCTCTGGTATTTCTGCGGCACTGGGCATGCTTGCCTTTCTCATTGGATGAGACCGGAGATATTTGCTAGCCAGAGTCACAGCTGGCTCCCAGATGGCTCACTGTCCCATTCTCCCCCTCCCCCACCCCAACATCCCAACATTGATTCACTTGGGAGGTTTAAACTCTCTAGAGGTGGCATGGGGGAAATCTGTTTCTTTTTGCTGGACATTCTAGAATTCTGCCTAAAACAGAAGTTGACCTCATTCGTACCCTCCACCAAAGACGGAGGATAACTTGATAACCAGAAAGCTGTTACTGACATTGCTAAATTATTTGGTAAAGAAAGTTCTCTCTCTCTCTCTCTCGCTCTCTCTCTCTCTCTTACACACACACACACACACACACACACACACACACACACAGTACTAGAAGAGTTCTCCGGGGTATGTGCTTGGGGACACTGAGTATGCCATCAAAATGATCTAAGACGATTGTAGTCTCCAGTTCCCAGAGCGACAGTATTCACCTCGTTCAGGTGGACATGGGCAGCAGACCCCAACTAGTCTCTTGTTGCAAAGAAATTCTTCAGCGTCTATTTCCTGGAGATAATGTAGAGAACGCTAGCAGGTTTCTAACATACTTCAGCTGTTCAGGAAATACTTGAAATAATTCCCTGCTCTAGAGAATAGGAGGAGGGCCAGAGAGTGGGAAAGTATTTCTCTCTTTCTTTGAGCTCTCAAACGCACTTCACAAGGACGCCACCATTCACACACACGCTCCTGTGAGCTCTCTTCTGACTCTCCAAGTCTTTTTCTGCAGGAATGTTCTTTTTCAGAGTGTGGCGAGAATCCTAGTAACTTGGACTTCCCATAGCATCCTGGCCTGAGCTTCCTAAGGAACTTTACAAATAAGAACTTAATTAAGCTTGGAAAGCCCAGTCAGAGTCCTCCCAGCCGTTATTGAAATGCAGCCAGCCCTGAGGTGGACCAGCCGCCTTCTTTGCCCAGCAATTCAAATAGCGGAAAGGAAGAGAAGCCGACGGCCTCATGCCATTGAAACTGCAAAAATAAAAAAAAAAGAAAAAAAACAAAACCAAGTTAGGCACCATGTAATTAATTGCCTCCTTGATTGGCTTTTTGCTGCATCCAGTGCAGTTCAGATCCTGGTGTTCAAATTGGGTCATTTAGACTTTTTAGCAAGATGTAAGGTAGCTGCAAAAAAAATGGAACAAGTTTAAGATGCATTTTTATCCAACGCACTGGTTCTCAATTGAGGGCGATTTTGTCCCCAAGGAGAAAGCTGACAGCCTGGAGACATTTTTTTCTTTTTGTCACATCTCGGGGAAAAGGGACGCTACTGGCATCTAAGTGGGTAGAGGTCAGGGAAGCTGCTAAATATCCTGTAATGCCCAGAACAGACCTCCCATAATAAGAATGATCTCATCCAACCTGTCGATAGTGCAGAGGTTGAAAAAGCCGTGTCTAAAGGTTCAAAGCGAGTCAGTGTTGGCTCGTGTCCTCTCTCTCAGCCCAGATCTTATTATGTTGGTGACCTTGGAGCCCACACAGATCTAGGCTCTAAGCTCCTGGGAGGACCCTGGTTCCTGGCTCAGCTCTGCCCTAGATGTATCTGCAGGTGATGACATTCCCCTGAGCTCTGGGGTGTTGGAGACACACCTCTCTCAGCACCCTACGTTCCCTGGGAATCGCATGCATTGTGCATCTGGTGAGTGTTTTTTCTGCAGTAGGAACCACCTTTTGCATAGATCTCAGTTGGGCCCCGGAGCTTTGAGGCCCTGTTGTCCCCGCAGTGAGCAGAGGGAAGTATTTCATTTCTCTGTCAGGGGCTGTTCCGTGAGCAGCTACTTATTTCTTTTTTTTTCTCAAGGCCCAGCTGTCAGGGAGACCTCAGTTTCCTGCTCAGGAGGTTGTTGTGAAGGTGAACTGGCCGAACGCAGTTAAACTGAGTAGGACAGTGCGGGGCGCACGGCAAGTGCTTAGGAACACTCGGCTGTTGGCAGGGTGGGCCGTGGTCTTTGCCTTGCAGGACCTCCACAAGTTCTCAGCAAACATGGAAAGCTTTGATTCAGAGGCAGAGAAGTTTGGAGAAGATAAAAGAAGCACAGTATCTTTTTATGATTTTTAATGATTTTCTTTTACCTATTTACAAGTTCACCTCCCCTTGTCCTAACACCAATCCCATCGGTCAGTTGTGATCCCCCACTCACTCCTTTGCCCTTTCCTAGGGCCAGTTTTCTGTTGCCTCCGCATAACCTGGCTGAGTGCTGGCCTGTGGGCCGGAAGGTTGCCGGTTCAATTCCCACTCAGGGCATATGCCTGGGTTGCAGGCCAGGTCCTGGGGATGTTTCTCACACATTAATGTTTCTTTCCCTCTCTTTCTCCCTACCTACTCCCCACCCCCCAAAAGAGTAAGGAACCAAATGCCCAATCAAACTTTAATTCAGTCCATCCCACCCAGATCCCATCAGCTCTGTTCTGGTAAGTAATGGGACCACATTTGCTTCCAATCCCACCAATGAGATCACACCTGTTTCCTCCCATTCCCTCCGCACCACCAGCAACTTTCCCGCAAGCTCCTCCCTGGACACTGTCCCCCCGCCCCACCCGACTGCGCAATGAAACTAACCGCCCAGGCCAAAAACTTTTGCTTGAACTTTGAAAGTTTTAACATTTAACAGGAAGAAAATAAACCTGCCTTCCTGCCACCTGAGGTATTCTGAAAACACTGATATGATGAGCGAAGATGTTCCTAAAACTTTGGAGACACACCCTATCTCCGCGTTCCAGGTCCAGGTGTGGAAGCGGGTCCCCCAACCCGGGCCCTGCATCATCAAGTGTCGAAACGGCCTCCAGAATGCGCTGTGAGTTGACTCTGAGTTAATTCTTTTGGTTCTACATAGGAAGGTGAGAAACAATACTTTCCTTAGAATGACTGCGAGTCACAAAGAGTGGACGTTATTGGTTAAAAGAAAACCAAACCAATGTATTTTTTTTCCCCTCATGGTGGGTTAATATTTTGTGCATGTTGCAAGTGTGAACATGGGGTGTAGGATTTGCTATGAAAAGCAACATGGGGGATTTTGAGTTCTAAGTCCGCTGGGGTGGGAGGTAACAGATTTGTAAAAGCAGACGACCCCCCCCCCCGCCCACCCCACCCTCTGGCCCCGCCCCGCCGCTGGAAAACCCGCCACAGGGAGGCAGTAGAGCTTAGTGGTTAACAACCTGGGCTCCAGAATCAGAGTTTGAATTCCGGCATCTCAAAGCTGTGTGACCTTCAGAAGGTTACTCAGCAACCGGGGGATAAAAGTGGCTCCTAACTCCTAGGGATATTTGAAGGGTCGATGACATAATCGGCCCCATGAGTAAGCTCTCAGCTGGTATTAGTTTAAAAAGCAGGACGCGGCATTGACTGTTTGGAAGTTGTAAAACGGCAGGTCTGAAAAGTTCTGATCACAAGAAAAAAAATTTTTCGTCACTATGTGTGGTGACGGCTGTCAACTCGACCTGCGGTGATCATTTTGCAATCCATACGTGGCAAATCGTGGTGTTGTGCGACAGCTGGAGCTAATAGAATGTTACATGTCAATGATACCTCGATTTTTAAACAGCATGATGAGTTTAAGGGGAGGGCAACAGATTTCTGATAGATGATAGGTAGAGGATAGGTCGATAGATAAGATTTTTTGAGGACAACATTTTTAACCCAAATATGTCTAAGTAGTTACTCAGTGAGCCTGTCCCCCTATTCTTCACATCACATTCTGGTCAGGAAGCAGATTTCAACAGCTGCTGCAGAGAAACCACGGCCCCTCACAATGTTATCCGTCTAGCTTTTTCTTGTCATGCAAAAATAAAAATGGGTAATTTGTTCCATTTCACTCTGGAGGGTGATAAGCTCTCTCTTACTTAGCCTTCCGTTGTATGTACACAAACACACATGGAAATGATCTGTATTATATAATTATTTTATTAACATATAATTTAATCATATAATAGAGTATATATATTATAGTGATGTATTTCATTTATCTTTTTTAAAAAGTTTTATTAATTTATTTATTTTTAGAGAGAGGGGAAGGGAGGGAGAAAGAGAGGGAGAGAAAAATTAATGTGTGATTCCCTCTCAAGTGGCCCTCACTGGGGACATGGCCTGCAACCCAGGAATGTGCCCTGACTGGAAATCGAAACGAGGACCCTTTGATTTGCAGCCCACACTCAATCCACTGAGCTAGTGTGAGCTACACCAACCAGGGCAACCTTTGTCTTTCTTTGTTTTTGTTTAAAGATTTTATTTATTTATTTTTAGAGAGAGGGGAAGGGAAGGAGAAAGAGAGGGAGAGAAACATCAGTGCGTGGTTGCCTCTCATGTGCCCCCTGCTGGGCACCTGGTCCGCAACCCAGGCATGTGACCTGACTGGGAATCAAATCGTGACCCTTTGGTTCACAGGCCTGTGCTCAATACACAGAGCCACACCAGCCAGGGCCCAACCTTTTTTTTTTTTTATTTGGAGTTCGTTTAGGATTTCACAGAGGTGGGGAGGGCTGGTATTTTTTTCCTATTCAAGGTCAAAAAGAAAGAGCTTTAAACAAAAGCTCTCAATTTTGGGTGTTGAGTACACGGAACAGTGTCCAAGTTGGGGGTGGGTAGTTATGTCACGGTTGGTAGTTCAATGGGTGATTGTTTAGCGACGGGAGGGGTTTATTGGGTGTGTTGGGATCTAGGTGACCAGATGGAGGAATCTAGTTTTCATCACCTGCTTGCATTATGGTTCCATCTGTAGGTTAGACAGTCTGGCTGGTTTACAGGAGTGGATTAGATTTGATGGACTATCAGATTCCTCACTAGTGAAAGGAAATGAGAGAAACCAATTGAAAGATTGTCTCTCTCCCCCATAGTTGAGCTTGAACCTTGGGAACTCCTGAGCTGCTCAGTAGGAATTATTTAGGCCTGGAGAGATGCCAAATAAGAGCCAATAATCTTATAAGATGGAACATTTACTGAGCACTTATTATGTACCAGGCTCTGCACTAAGTACATCACTTATATACTCGAACCTCTCAGGAAAGCCTCACCACACTCTGTAAGGCGGGCAGTGTCTATAAGCCCTTTTTACAGATGAGAAAACTGAGGCACAATGAGGTTAAATGATTTGCCAAGGTGTAGCCAGCTTCTGTGGGTTCATCTTCCTCTCCAAAAGTCAAAGGGAGGTGGTGTTTCAGAACCTAGACTTGGCTCTGTAGGCCTGGCTCCTGGCCAGGGCTCTTTGCAGTGGACAATTGCAGCCACGGAAGCTGCATGGCAACCCGAGACCATCTAGGAGGGCACGAGAGAAGAGCAAGCTGGATGCATCTGGCAAAGTGGCAATGTCCTTTCTATAAGTGTGAGGACAATAGGCAAGATCAGGGTAGGAAGCTAAGGCCACCCAGGGTCACTGGCCGGGATGCCGGGCTTCAGAACTCTCCCCAGAATGAATCAGCTCTCTTCTGGCTGCTGCCAATTTTTGAAGAGGAAAGAATTAATGCTGGTCAGAGAAAGGGCCAAAGCTGATGGTTTTAAGAGAAACTTCCCTAATGTGCAAACTTTTTAACCCAGGAACTTCAAGTTCTCTGAGCTTTGAATATGAGTCTGGGAAACAAAATAGTTAATACCACAAACCATCCCCTGACATACATTACCTCTCACAATTTTTGCAAACACCTGGGATGCAGGGGCAAGGATTCCACTTCTGTAGAGAAAGAAACTGGCTCAGAGAGATTAAGGAAGCTTCCTAGAGTCACACAGCCACCAACTAGCAATAGCGGAAAGTGATGTTGGCTGTCTGTCTTCTACCTCGTGCTGCAACAGATGGTACTAATTGCTGGGGTATGAAGCCTGGAAGGAAAGGTCCTTTTTCCCACCCTGACTGGTGTGGCTCTTCTTGTAAAGTGAAAGATCGCCGGTTCAGTTCCCAGTCAGGGCACATGCCTGGGTTGTGGGCTTAGTCCCAGTCAGGGCATGTGTGAGAGGCAACAAATTGATGTTTCTCTCCCTCTTTTTCTCCTTCCCTTCCCCTCTCTCTAAAAATAAATAAATAAAATCTTTTAAAAAATAAAAGTCTTTTTCCCCCCAAGATTTTATTATCCACTAGAAGAATAAGACTGGTATCCAAATGACCAGTAGGAATGGTGGACATCAATGGAGAGCTTTCTGGAGTTGTGACTGTGCCTTATGTTCGATAACTCTAATAGGCTAACCATGGCCCTGTGGGGAAGGAATTGTTCCCATTTTATAGATGGAAAAACTGGGGCCCAGAGAAGTTAAGAACGTTGCTCAAGATTCCATAACAGCCCTGACTGGTGTGGCTCGACTGGGTGTCGTCCCTTAGAACCAAAGGTTGCTGGTTCAATTCCCGGTCAGGGCACATGCCTGGATTGTGGTTTTTGTCCCTGATTTGGGCGTGTTCAATGCTTCTCTTCCTTTCTTTCTCCTTCCCTTCTCCTCTCTTTAAAAAGAATTCCACAGCAAAAGGAGGCATCCCAAGAAGCACAGACGAGCCCAGTGGGTGGAGGTGGTTACATTCGGTGTGTGTGCAGCTCCAGCCTCATTCCCGACCCAAAATGACTCATCTGCAAGTCACAGAACCAGCCCCTCTGGACACATGATGAGGCTGTTTTGTACATTAGGCAGAGCTGGGCCCAGAGAATGTGGCTCTAAGCAGAGAACATGGCCTCATTCCAACCGCATCCCCTCTGCAGGCCCTTGGGAGCTGGCCAGGCCTGGTGACCCTCGGAAGAGGTGACGCTGTGCCTTGGTGTCCAAGCGGCATAGCTTAGCCAAGTCTGCTGGGCTTCTTCCAGCTCACAAACCCATTGGCTTTTACCCTTCAATGTGAACCAGATGTGGGGCACCTCACTCTGCAGGGCAGAGGCCATGCTGGGAGGCCCCTTACCACTGCCTGGCTCCTCAGCACCCAGGAGGGGCTTCATAAGAAGCAGCAGCTAGTGGTCTAGTGCCCTCCCTTCTCTCCTGCTCCCCTCACCCCCATATCCCGTTCCTCATGGGCACCCTTCATCTTCCCTCCCCACCAGCAGGAAATGACCCTGGACAGATGTCAAAAGTCCATATGTCCTGGACAGTCTCTCTAGGAATTTTCTAGGCCTCCAGTTTGCTCTATGTGTCATATCCTCTCCACTCACAGCAATTTTTTTTTAAATAGGGAAAATGAAAAAGGAAAAAGAGTGAGCATCCTTACCCCCTTGTGATCTTGGGCGAGTAATTTATTTATGTCTACATGGACTTCTGCAGTCAATCAGTTACCACCCATTAGTCTCATTACTTATTTTGTTAATTAAATCATTTCCATTTGGCCAGTGAGAGTTCATTCAAACTAGCTGCTCTGTCCTTTGGCCATGACCCGTCATTCTTTGAGCTTTCTAGCACAAGCTATTCTAGGCTCATCTTGTACTTCTCCTGTCCCAGCCCTGGAATCAGCCATTTCTCCAAGGAACTTGGTTTGATTTAGCGAAAATGGTATTTAGAAGTCAAGATCTGGATACTGGGTGTGCTCGCTGCCATTACAGCGAGGCCTCCCAGTCCCTCTCAGTGGACAGAGCTTGGGAATGTAGGTATTTGTACACACGCACACACGGCACAACACACTTCACACACACTTACGTCTGTTTATTTATTTTTATTTTCTTAAAGATTTTATTTGTTTATTTTTAGAGAGGGCAAGGGAAGGAGAAAGAGAGGGAAACATCGATGTGTGAGTTGCCTCTAACATGCCCCCTACTAGAGACCTGGCCTGCAACCCAGGCATGTGCCCTGACTGGGAATTGAACCGGCGACCTTTTGGTTTACAGGTCAGTGCTTTAATCCACTGAACTACACCAACCAGGGCTATTTGTTTATTATTTTTAAAAACTGTGGCAAAATACACACCACAGAAAATTTACCATCTTAACCATTTTTCAGTGTACAGTTTGGCAGCGTTAAGTGCATTCACGTGGCTTGTGCACCCCTAGAGCCACCACCACCTTCTGTCTCCAGAACTCCTCTCATCTCGTAAAGCTGAGACTCTGCACCTACTCAACACTCATCTCTAATTATTTCCATGTCCATCTGTATGGACTGAAATCCTTGAGTTCACACTGATATGTCCGGTGTCCATCCAGTGCCACAGGGCTCATTTCAGCCTCTCCCTTTCTGTATTTGTCACTCCCTTCTCTGACAGTGATGCTTTGACCAGCATCGAAGGCCATGTTCTATGTGGACACTCTTCTCATTCTGCTTGGGCTCTGCCTCCTTATGTCAGATTTTGCCCCTGGGTGGGCGCCCACTCTGGGTCAGCATAGCTCCCTAGCTGCCTCTACGGTGGATGCCTGCCTTGCTCTGTCCCACACAAGTTTTAGGACTGAATTTCTCAGGAAAGGAAGAGGAAGGGGAAGGAGATATGAGGAAGAAGAGCTATTAGTCTCATGACCTTTAAACTGAAGTACAGAATTTATTCAGATCTCATGAGTTGTTCTACCAATGGTCTTACCCATCCCAGGGTCCAGTCCAGGCTGCCATGTTGCACTGAGTTGTTGTGTCGCCTTCGTCTCCTTCACAATAGGGGACAGTTTCTCAGTCCATCCTTGTTTTTCTTTGTCTTGACACTTCTGAAGGGCACATGTAGATATTTTGTATGATGTTTCTCAATTTGAGCTCATTTGATGTTTTCTCACAATCAGTCTGGGGATGCAGATTTTTGGGAAGACTACCAAAGAGATGAAGTCTCACTATATCATATCAAAAGGTGTGTGATGCTCTGGCTGATGTGGCTCAGTGGACCAAGCATCGGCCTGTGAACTGAAAGGTCGCTGGTTCCATTCCCAGTCAGGGCACATGCCTGGGTTGTGGGCCAGGTTCCCAGGTGGGGGCGTGATCAGATGCCTCTCGCAACTGATCAATGTTTCTCTCACATATCAGTGTTTCTCTCCTTCTCTCGCTCCCTCCTTTCCCCTCTCTCTAGGAAATAAATGAAATCTTAAAAAAAAAAAGGTACGTGATATCAACGTGCATTAGTTCCATTTTAACGGTGTAGACACGGGGATTCCAAAGCTGTCACTTGCCTGAAGTCACAAAGACAGCAAATGATGGAAGGAGGATTTGAAACTGAGCCCTTCTGAGCTTGTTCTCATTCTTAGTTTGAGGAAGAGCTGTCTGTTGAAGGAGATGACTCCAGGCCCCTGGTGTGGAAATGAAGGGTGGGAGGTGGGGAGACTTTACATCCATATTCGGTCCTCCAGCCAGGGCTGATCCACCACCCACAGCCTCTTCCCCAGCACCCTGTCCAGTCTTGTCTTAAATTCTCTCCATCTGCTGCAAGCAGCTCCTCTTCACACGGACCTGGCAAGACCATCTTTTGCCCATTAGATGGGATTTTCTGGTCTTTGTGCCTGAAGTGCCAGGATGAAAATAATCAGATAATTCAAAAAAGGTGCATTTTTCACGAGGGTTGTTATATGAGAATCCTACAACCAAACCAGCTCACAGTTATAAGTCATCTGTTTCCCTCTCCCGGCTTTCGGAGCTCCTGCCTGCAGCTCGGGCCCGTCCAGGGGCAGGCCTCAGAAGAGGCCGCCCAAATGGAACCAGCTCATGCATGTTGGTGATGCTGGCTCTCCTTTGCCTGCCGTTGACCTCTTTGCCTAGCAATTATCAGCAAAATCTCTGTCACCGCATCAGAAACATCCTGACATTTCAGGAAAGGTTCCAAACATGTCCTCTGGGCAGTGGTCAACCAGCATATGTGTTTTGTTTGGCCCTCACTTAATTAAAAAAATTTAAATTTGTTTACAACACTAAAAAAATCAGGAGCTTATCATAAAAGTCTGGACTTTGGCTTCTCTTGGAAAATCAGATGTGGCAATAGATGGTCTACATTCCCACATGGCAGCACGTGGTCAGAGCTGAGCAATGGCTGTCCCTTTAGGTGTGGGGCATGCCATCCATTTCACTCTCGTCCTCACTGCTCCCTGCTATTATCACCTCTGACCTTGTTCATTTGTGTTGTCTGCCTGGCCTCTGAAGGCATTTAAGTCCACAACCCCTGTGTTAGATTCTTGCAGTTCATTCATTCATTCAACAAACACAGAGCCCCTACTCAGACCAAGTTTTGTGCTGGGCTCCAAGATCAATGCCACATACACTGGTGATTCTAGAAAGGGACGGTAAGTCCTGATAAGCTCTGTTGTCATGTGGGCGTTGAAGAGGGGCCCCTAGCTCAGCCTGGAGGGAGCTAGGGGAGGCATCCTGAAGGAGACACACATCCTCAAAAAGTCATCACTGTCTAAATTCAAGTGAGGTTTAGAGGGGAAAGGGGCTCCCTTTACTTTGGAACCCCTGACCCTGGGCTGAGCCATCTGCTGTCTGGCTTCATCCTGTAGTTTGCTCTTCAATGGCCTCATCTCTCTGCTAATTCTTCCAGCCTCGTCACAGAGCAGGACTTTCCCTCGTTTATCTCAGGACCCGAGGTTCCAGGGGGTGTGAGAAGGATCAGTGCAGGGCACAGCTGTGGCATGAGATGACATCAGGGCTGGAATGACCTCTTTTGTGAGTGATGGAGGCTGTATGAGGCCAGGGAAGAGACAAAAGGCTTGGTGTCAGGCAGTCAGTTGAAGTCCTGGTTTTGCCACTTACCTGCTATGTGATCTTGTGCTGTTACTTACATTCTGAGCGTCTGTTTCCTTCTCTTTAAAATAGGGACAATAGTGTTTATTGACAGGTTACTATCAATATCACATATAATGTATGTCAAGTTCTAAGAGTAATATCAGGAACATGGTACTCACCAAATAGACACTCATCATCATTTTTTTTTAAATGTGCTCTTTAAAAAAAATTATCTATTGATTTGAGAGAGAGAGAGGAAAAGAGAGAGAGAGAGAAACTTGTTGTTCCACTTATTTATACAGTCATTGGTTGATTCTTGTACGTGTCCTGACTGGGGATCGAACCCACAACATTGGTGTAGTAGGATGACGTTCTGACCAACTGAGCTACCCAACCAGGACATGCTCCTTTTATTATTATAATTTTTCTGGTGTGTAGTTCCATGAAATTTTATGGGCGGACTCAAGTAACTATCCCCACAACCTGGTGGTAGAACTGGTCCCTCCGACCCTAACCACCGGCAACCACTGATCTATTCTCCATCACTATAATTTTGTCACTTCAAAAATGAAAGTATGTGACTTTTTTCTTGCAATGAACATATATTAGTTTCATTACTTCACCAAAAGGAGCTATTATAAAAATGTGTATTTATACCAGGCAAAAAGGAGCAAAAACAGCTTAAGGGCAGGGGTTAATCTTTATTCTTTCTTTTTTCCCCAGCTTTATTGAAGTGTGATTGACAAATAAAAATTGCATATCCTCAAGGTGTATGTGTGATGATAGATGCATGTGCTGCAAAGCGATTGCTGTAATCGAGCTAGTTAACATATCCATCACCTTCTGTATGCAGCCTTTTGAGGCTGGCTTTTTCACTCAGCATAAAGCTCTGAAATCCTCTCAAGTTGTTTCATCCCATAGCTCATCCCTTTTCAGTGCTGAGTAATACTCCATTGGACCACAGTTTGTTTATCCACTCACCTGTTGAAGGACACTGGACTTGTCTCCAGTTTTTGACTTGTGATCTTTGATGTGTCAGATCGACTGGGCCATGGGGTGCCCAGATGTTTGGTCAAAACTTATTCTGTGAGGCTGTGTTTGGATGAGTTTAACATTTAAATCAGTAGACTGAGTAAAGCAGGTTCCTCTCCCTAATGTAGGTGGGCCTCATCTAATCAGGTAAAGGCCTGGCTAGAACAAAAAGGCTAACCCTCTTCCAAATAACAGAATTCCTCCTGTTTGATTTTCTTGAGCTGGGACACCTGAAACATTGGCTCTTTCTGGGTTTCAGGTATTTGGACTCGGACTGGAACTACACTTTGGCTCTCTTTAATTTGTTGTCTGCAGGTCTCAGGACTTGTCAGCTCCTTTAATCACATGAGTCAATTCTTTATTATAAATTTCTTTACATATGTATACATGACTATTACAAGTGAAGCTGCTATAAACACTGATATGCAGGCTTTTGTATGAATCCCAGTTTTCATTTCTCCAGGATAAATACCCAGGAGTATAGTTGCTGGGTCTTATGGCAAGTGTTTGACTTTATAAGAAACTGCTGAACTGTTTTATAGAATGACTGTACCATTTTACACTCCCACTGCTTATTGTTTTTATTAGTTTACTATAGTAGTTAAGTTTGTTCCCTTTGAAAGGGCCTGGCATTTTGAAAGCAGGTCACACAGGCATTTTTGCTCACTTGTATTATAATCACGCCTATCGCACACATCCTCGTTTTAACTTTCATCTTTATTAGCCAAACACGGAGTCTGCAGGGTTAAATATTTGAAATAACAAGCCTGGCTGCCTCAGATTTTCTTGGCTGGCACCAGGCCTTGCCAGCCCTTTGAATCAGCTGGGTGCAGGGAAGGGTCACCAGGAAACTCAGGCTGCCGGACCCGACAGGAAGCGTGGGATGAAGCTTACTCTGGGTCTGGCTCGTGGTCAGCCCTGCTGGGGCCTGAAGCCTGCAGGCTGGCTCAGTGTGCACCGTCAGGAAATGGCCCGGGCTCTTTAAATCACCCTACCCCTGAAAAATAAATTCATAAACAAGGAAGCTCTGAGCTCCTTCCTTTGAGAAATAGCATCTTAAAGCCTGGAAGAAAATTGACTAACAGAACAGTTATGACTGTGTGCTTCTCGGGCTTCACATACCCATAAGTCAGTGGCAGGTGGAGAAACCTGCTAGGGAGTTATGTACTGGTGCTGCATACCTTGACCTTCTCCCTTCTACACTTTCTGCATCCCCCCGCCCTGAGTTCACCTGAGCAGAAGTATTTGTCTTGCCCATGGTTATTATTACCTGACGCTATAATTTCAGCACATTGCATTTGGGGGTTGATCCATAGATTCAATCAGACATCACAACTGTATGAACCTTTCCAGTTCTATGCTATCTTGCTGGAGTTTCCCAATAACTTGGTGATACGCACAAGTGAGCTGTTAACTCTATTTTATTGGGAATTTCCCAGGACTAGGACCAAGATTCACAACTGTTAGGCATTTTCTACTGGTCCTGTGGTCTTAAGTGGTGGAGCTGGGGCCAGGAGCTGGGGACCAAGGGCTGGCTTAGAGCCTTGCCCCTCACCCCTCATTCTAGCCTGCACCCGTCCAGTATGGAAGCCAAGGGCCACATGTGGCCTTTGAGCCTTGATGTGTGGCTAATCCAAACTGAGATGTGCTACCAGTGCGAAACACACATTGGCTTTTGAGGACTTTGTATGAAAAATAATGAATGCATAGTATCTCATTAATGATCTTTTTAATATTGTTTCCAAGCTGAGATGATGTTTTGGATATGTTGGGTTAAAAAATATCTTGTAAAAATGAATCCCATCTATTGTTGCTGTTTTTTTAAATGTGACTATTAGAGATGTAAACTTATACGTGTCTCACATTGTGTTTCTATTGGACGGTGCTGCTCTAGACCACATCACAGTAGTAATTTTAATGGAGGAGAGTTTTAGACATATGATCTCATTGTCTTGTAAAAGCGTGTTCAACCCCAGTGTCTGCTCTCTGGACAGCATTCATGTAGATTTCCCCTCCTCATCTTTTTTTTTTTTTTTTAAAGATTTTATTTATTTTCCCCACCATCTTTACTTAAATTTTTTAAAAGATTTTATTAAAAATATTTTTAAAATTTATTTCTTAGAGAGAGGGGAAGAGAGGGAAAGAAACATCAATGTGTGATTGCTTCTCGTGTGCCCCTCACTGGGGAGCTGGCCTGCAACCCAGGCATGTGCCCTGATTGGTAATCAAACCTGCAACCCTTTGGTTCTCAGGCCAGTGCTCAATCCACTGAGCCACACCAGCCAGGGCTATTTTATTTTTTTAGAGAGACAGGAAGGGAGGGAGAGAAACATCAATGTGTGGTTGCTTCTCATGTACCCCCAACTGAGGACCCGGCCTGCAACCCAGGCATGTGACCCAACTGGGAATCGAACCGGTGACTCTGGTTCGCAGGTCAGCTTTCAATCCACTGAGCCACACCAGCCAGGGCAAATTTTTTTTCTTTTATTGATTCCAGAGAGTGGAGAAGAGAGGGAGAAAAAGAGGGAGAGAGACATCAATCGGTTATCTATTGCACAGGCCCCTACTGGGGAATGAACCCACAACCCAGGCATGTGCCCTGACCAGGAATTGAACCCACAGCCTCTTGGTCTGTAGGATGACATCCAACCAGCTGAGCCACACTGGCCAGGGCTCTCCTCACAATCTTTAAATGTCACCTTTCCCTGATAAATGTGGGGAAAGGGGACTTGTTTCCTGCCTATTCCTGGGTGGTCTTCTTCTTCCTCCTCTCCTCCACCTTCTTCTTACTCTTACTCATCCCTTTTTTTAGATTTTTTATTGTAAAATATACATAACAAAATTTATTTTAAGCCTCTTTAAGTGTACAATATTCACTACATTGGCACTAAGCGCATTCACAGCATGGTGCGGCCATCCCCACTCTCCATTCCCAGGACATTCCATGGTCCCAAAAGGAAACTCCGTACCTGTTCATCAGTCACTCCCCATCCCCTTTCCTCGGCACATATTAACCCTATTATATTTTCTGTCTTTATTAATTTGCCCATTCTAGGTACCTCATATAAATGGAATCATATAATAGTTGTCCTTTTGTATTTGGCTCATTATGCTTTCTAGTTTCATCCACGTTGTAGCATGTATTAGAATTTAATTCTTTTTACAGCTGAATAATATTCCATCACACACACACACATACACACACAGATCACATTTGTTTATTTGTCTGTTGGTGGACACTTGAGTTGTTTCCACCTTTGGGCCATTGTGAATAGTGCTGCTGTGCACACCTGTGTGCAAGTGTCTGTCTGAGTCCCTGCTCTCTGTTCTTTGGGGCACGTGCCCAGCAATGGAATTGCTGGGTCAAGTGGCAGTTCTATGCTTTACTTTTGGGGGAACCATTGTACTGTTTTCTGCTGTGACAGCATCATTTTGTGTTCCCACAAGCAGTGCACGAGCGTTCCCAATGAGAGGTTATCTTTTAAAATGCCTTTATCCTAAGTTCCAAATTAATGCACGCTCATTATCACAGGTCTAAACTGTCCAGAAGAATAGGAAGTTGTGTCACTGCCCTGAGCATTGCCCATGTTTCCATCTAGCTTGTGCTTCTCCGTAGAAGGCTGTGTCATTCTCCCTGCCTCCATTCCTGTCCCCTTACACTTTATCCTGTCCACATGACAGTCACAGGCGGTCTCTTAATACAAAGCAGAACATATGGCTTTCCTGCCTGGAAGCTTCCATGGCTGGCACCTGGCGCCTAGCACCTAGCATGGCTGGCACCTAGCACCTGCCTGGAAGCTTCCATGGCTGGCACCTGGCACCTGGCACCTGACACCTAGCATGGCTGGCACCTAGCACCTGCCTGGAAGCTTCCATGGCTGGCACTTTGCATCTTCCCCAACTGCATCTCCCCCCTTCACTTCGTTCCACCTACATAAGCCTCCTTGCTGTGGTGTCCAATGCTCCAAGCCCGTTCCCATCTCTGAATGTTTGTGCTTATTTGGCGGCCCCAGAGATTGTTACAGCCCCCCATTCCTGTCACTGAGTCTCTGCTCAGTGTCACTCTCTCAGAGAAGCCAATCCTGAATGTCCTATCTGCTCTCTGATACTCGATCCCCTCACCCAGCTCTCTTTGGCAATATAGCATTTATGATCACCAGCCTCATGTGATGTAAGTTCACTTCCAGGCTCCCTGATTGGGATGTAGTCCCCATTAGAGTAGGGTTTCTTTTTATTTTGTTCATCTTGTCTCCGCAGTACTCAGAACAGTGCCTGGCAAGTAGTAGCTACTCATGTGTTAGGTGCATCTATTTGGTAGATGGATAAATAAATAAATGAATATACACATGTATAATATATACATTTGACTTACAAATATGTTAGATATTTGAAATAAAACTGTATTCAGATCTGCTTGCAAAACAAGTGAAAATGAATGCCACGGAGAGACTACCACCAATCATTGTGACATGACTGTAGAAGTCTTGTCGGTGTATTCAAGGTGATTATGCAGGTCGAAAATGCGCAGTAACTTTTTAAGCCTCGCATTCACTCCAGAGCTCTTTCATTCCCTGTTGAGCATGTGTTTTGCTTGGCTATGGGATAAAGTGGCAAACACTTAAAAAAGTTTTTTAACCCTCACCCGAGGATACATTTATTGATTTTAGAGAAAGAGGAAGGGAGACAGAGAAACATCAACATCGATGTGAGAGAGAAACATTTCGGTGCACAGGATGACGCTCAAACCCAATGAGCCACACCGGTCAGGGCTAACTGGCAAACACTGCTGAGGCCATGCTGCAGCCTCTGAAACTGCATTCTGACACAGGGCTCCGGCCTCATTTCCTCATGGTCTTTGTGGGGGGACAAGCAACTGACAGCCTCCACCTCACACTCCCATGTGCTGTCCTGAACTCTCTCTGGGGAGATGCGGGTGGTGGGGGGAGTTGCAGGGAGCGGGGGATAGAGCAGGCCACAAACTCCAGCATGAGATCTTGGATGTGTTTTCCTAGGCCGAAGTATAATTCATGTGCCATAACATTGACCCTTTTAAAGTGTACGATTCAGTACTTTCAGTCTATTCACAGTTATGCAACCATCACCACTATTTAATTTCCGAACATTTCATCACTCCACAAAGAAACTCCATTCCCATCTACCCTTCCCCTCCAGCCACAGACACCTAGTCATCTGCTTTCCGTCTATGGACTTGACTGTTCTGCACATTTCACCCAAATGGAATCAGACAGCACGTGGACCTTTGGGTCGGCTTCTTTCACTTAGCATAACGCTTTCTAGGTTCATCCATGTTGTAGCATCTGTCAGTTCTCCATTCATTTTTATTGCCAACTAATATTCTATTGTATGGCTGTATCACAGTTCGTTTATCCATTTATCAGTCAACGGGCATTCGGGTTATTTCCACTTTTTGACTGTTTGACTTTTTGACTGCTGCTGTGAATGTCTGAGTACAGGTTTTTATGTGGATATGTTTTCAGTTTTCTTGGGTATATAGCTAGACGTGGAATTCCTGGGTGGTAGGGCAACTCTATGTTTAAAGTTTTGAGGAACTGTCAAATGCTTTCCAAAGTAGCTACACTATTTATATTCCCACTAGCTATGCATGAGGGTTCCAGTTTTCCACATCCTCACCAATACTTACTATCCATCTAGTTGAGCATAGCCATCTAGTGGGTGTGAAATGGTATCTCATGCTTTCGGTTTGCACCTCCCTAATGACTGTTGGTGTTGATAGCATTTTCCAAGGGCTTATTGGCCACTTCTTTGGAGAAATGTCTATTCAGATCCTTCACCCACTTTCTAAATGGATTATTTGTCATTTTATGATTGAGTTGTAAGTGTCCTTTATATATTCTGGATACTAGGCCCTATATTATAAGATATATGATTTGCAAATATTTTCTCACATTCTGTGGGTTGTCTTTTCATGTTCTTCCTTTTCTTTTTTTAAGAAAGATTTTATTTATTTTTAGAGAGATGGGAAGATGAGGAAGGGAAGCATCAATGTGTGACTAACTCTCATACCTTCCAGGGACCTGGCCCGAAACCGATGCATGTGTCCTGACTGGGAATCGAACCAGAGACCTTTTGGTTCATAGGCTGGCACTCAATCCACTGAGCCACACTAGCCAGGGCTATTTTCCTTTCTTTTGGTGCAGAAGTTTTTGTTTTAAATTTTATAGTTTATCCTACTTGTGTCTTATTTGAGAAATCTTTTCCTACCCAATGCTATCAAGATAAGCTCCATTTTTTTTTCTGAATGTTTTAAAATTTTACTTCCACATTTAGGCCTCCAATTATTCTAGCATTTATTTTTGTTTATGCTACGAGGAAAGGATCTAAGTATTTTCTCCCATTTGGATGCTGAATTCTCCCAGCACTTTTGAACAGTGCAGCCCTCCTTACACTGATTTGTAATGTCCCCTCTGCTGTACACTGTTTTCACACGGCACGCGCTGCCCTCTGTTCTATTCCTCTGGTCTTCTGGTTTCTCCCTGCGCAGACGCCACGCGGTCTTCATCGTTGTATTTTGCAGCATTCGGGAAGCCGAGTCCTGCTTCATTGCTCTTCAGATATTTCTTAGCTTTTGTTCTTTTTTTAAAAATCAAGTTTGATAAGGAAACCTATTTGTGTTTTTGTTAAGGTGGCATTATAGATTATAAGTTCTAGATTAAGTTCGGGGAAAATGACATCTGTACAACATTGAGCCTTCTCATCTCTGAAAGGTTATATTTCTCCATTTCTGGACATAGGTCTTCTTTCTATGTCCTTTAATAATGGTTGCAGATTTTCTCCGTAGTGCTTTTGGACATATTTTGTTAGATTTATTCCTTAGCATCTTAGACTTGTGTTGCTATTGTAAATAGGATTTGGGGGGAGGGATTAATGATAATGGAAAAAATACAATAAAATGAACTATTAAAAATAATCAAAATAATAAAATTAAATTAAGTTTAAAAATAAATACACAGGTTTGGTTTTTTTTCTAACTGGTTATTCCACTGTCTAGGAATGCTGTCAGGTTTTTGTATTCTGATATTATATCCAGACCCCATTCTGAACTCTTTTAAATTTAGTTTTTTGTCTAAAGATTCTCTTGGAATTTTCTATGTAGATATCATATTTTCTGCAAATAAATGCTTTTTGTCTCTTCCTTCTTAATTCTTACATCTCCTGATTTATTTTTCTTATCTTTATTGCATTTCCTGGGCCCTCCAATAGAATGTTAAACACAAATAGTACCACTGTAGTTTCATTTCTTGTTTCTGGTCTCAATGCTTCTGCATTTTCATTATTTTTTCTGAACATATTCATCAGGTTAAGGAAGTTGGCAGCTAGTCTAGTTTCCTCTGAGTTCATTATTACTATTATTTGGCTTTTTCTGCTTTTATCGAGGTGATCCTATATTTTTCTTCCTTAAGCTATTCATGTAGTGGATTACATTCATTTTCTCTATTATGAAATATGTCAAACATAGAGAAATAGAGAACAAACAATAATACCAATCAGAGTTCCTGGTGACAGGACCCAGGAATCAACACCAGCTGACTTAGGTAGCAAAACATTTCATGAGGAGGAGAGTGGCATTTCTCAGAACTGCAGGAAAACTGGTCCTCTGAGCTCTAGTTGCATCGCCGACAGCTCACGCACGAAACACCAGTGACTCCATCAGCAGCATTGCCACAGCTACCCCAAAACCAGATCTGGTGCCACTAGACATGGAGTTACTCCGGCCACTGCAACTCTGGGCAGAATGGTTTTGAATGGCTGAGTCCAGGTCATGTGCTTGAACCCCAGGTGCACAAGAAGAGGGTTCAGATGTTGGGTGGCAAAAAGAATGAGAAATATCTACTACAATCATAAACACTCATGCAGCCCCTAGCTAGCTTGATTATTAAGGAAGGCAGTTTAGTACAGGGGTTATGAGCGTAGATTCTGGAACCAGCTTCTAGGTCAGTAGCTGTGTGATCTTGAGTACGTTGCTTAACTTTCCTGTGCTTCAGTTCCCCATTCATAAATTATGGAGAACAGTAGCTGCCTCACAGGGCTCCTCGGAGGGTTAAACGAGTTGGTGCATGTAAAGTTCTTATACCGATGCCCGGCATATAAACTGTGCTAAGTAAGTGTAGCTATTGTGATCAGTTAGGGTCTCCCCTGGAAATAGAGGGCACATTCAAACTGGGTAATTTAATGAGAATTTAATAAAGGGATTATTTACTGAGGTGTGTGTATTAGTCAAGGTTCTCCGGAGAAACAGAGAAATAGGAGATAGACAACAGCTAGATAGCTAGGGATTTATTAGGAGGGATTGATTGTCTCATGAAGTTATGGAGGCTGAGAAGTCCCACGATTTGCCACTGCAAGCTGGAAGCGCAGAAAAGCCGGGGTGTAGTTCCAGTCCAAACCCAAAGGCCTGAGAACCAGGGGAGCCCCTGTTTGAGTCCAAAAGCCTGAGAACCAGGAGCGCCGATGTCTCAGGGTAGAGGTGGATGTCCCAGCTCAAGCAGAGAGGACGAATTCATCTTTCCTCCGCCTCTTTGTTCTATTCAGGCCTTCAGGCGATTGGTTAACAACCACTCTCACTGATGAAGGCATCTTCTCTCCTCAATCTACCAATTCAAATGCTAATCTTTTCTGGAAACACCCTCAGACACCCCCAGCGATAATGTTTTATCAGCTCTCCGGCATCTCTTAGCTCAGGCAGGTTGACAGTCTGAGTAGTAGTAGCCTGGACCCTTACAGAGACCTTTCTTATTCAGGCCCCATCAATCCTGGTGGCCTTGCAGGTGACACAGAGTAGCACGCCCAAATGTGATACAGGCCATCTCCAAAATTCAGAGGTCCCCAAGGGTTGTACCTTGTCTTCATGGTGGATGATGCAAAGTGCAACAACTTGCCTCTTAATTTAGAAGGGATGTGCTGATGTGCCCAGCCTGCTAGATACTAAAAAATTCACAATATGGCAGGCTTTGAAAGTCTGTGGAGTTTACCTAGATGCATATAGCTTACAAAGACATCTAAGGTGATCACTACTTACAGCTCATCAATGTAACGGACCAGGGTGATGTTCTGTGGGTTATCAAGATGATCACAGCCTTCCCGGCGAGATTAAGATGGGTGAAAATAGCTGATGGAGCCCGAAGGCAACAGACCATCTGTACTGACCCCTGCTTCTGATTTTCTGTACCGACGGGCATAGGGAACAAGTGTTTTTCTGGAGTGTAGCGAGGTGTTAGGTGCACAGCAGTTCAGCTATGATTGGCATTGGCACAGCTGGTATCTGATTAAGTCTGGGTCAATCTCCTGACATTCTCCACAACCACGTGGGGCTTATACCATTCAAACAGGCATGGTATAGAGGTCTGGGGTGGTCGGGGAGGGGCACCTGCATCTTTCTAGTCTGACAGCAGCACTAATTACAGCAACTTCAGTGCTGTTTTGGGTTTGATATCTTCGTGGGGCATTGGAAATGGGGGAAGTTCCAGAGCTTGTTCTTGGTCATTCCCATCACAGTATCCTCACTGAATAGGACAGAGCACCACGGGATTCGACCCTTTACTAGGTGTATGACTATTCTATGGCTGCTGTAACAAATAACCACAAAATTTGTGGCTAAAACAACACATACTTATTATCTTACGGTTTTAGAAATCAGAGACCCATTCAAGCTGTCTAAAGGGCTGCATTTCTTCCTGGAGGCTCTAGCGGAGGAGCCCTCTTTGTGGCTTTTCTGGCTCCCACAGGCCCTGTGCATTCTTTGGTTTGTGGCCTCTTCATCTTCAAAGTCAGCGATGGTTGGCTGAGCCTTTCTCAACCTCTGACAATGACTCTCCTGACTCTCACATTTAAGGACACTTGTGATTGCACCGGGACCACATTATCTGGATCGTCTCTCTGTTTTACGGTAATCTGACTAACAAACCTAATTTCATCTGCTACCTTAGTTCTCCTTTGCCAGTGAAATGTGACCTATTCCCAGGTTGTGGTGATTGGATTGTAGGCCTCTTCGGGGGCACTATCATTCTGCCTACCACACTAAGCATATGTCTTTCTTGTATACGTTCAGGGACTAGGGAAATAACTACTGGACACTGGGTTTCGGTCAATTTTCCATTTGCTTATGGTCTCCATAAATTCTTTTATTTAGTTATTTAGTCATTTATTTATTTTTAGAGAGAGGGGAAAGGAGGGAGAAAGAGAGGGAGAGAAACATCAGTGTGTGTTTGCCTATCGCACGCCCCCACTGGGGACCTGGCCTGCAACCCAGGCATGTGCCCTGACTGGGAATCGAACCAGTGACCCTTTGGTTCACAGCCCCTGCTCAATCCACTGAGCTACACCAGCCAGGGCCATAAATTCTCATTTTTATCAGGACACTACAGTGATATTTGGGGTCTTCAGAGACATCAATTCAGAGCCAATATTTAAGAACCCCTAGAAAGTCTGGGTGTTTCTTTTCTTCCAGTGTACAGCCACCCCAGTACATGACCCTGGGACCCTCTAGGGAGGGTGTGGGAAAGATTCATTGTATTTAGTTGATTGCATTTCAGGGCTTGGACTCTCTCTCAGTCACTGGGACCTGTATGTCTGGGAACTGCATAGGAGGTCATGAATCTCTATTTTGGCAACTCAAGTTAGATTCCTGCCCACTAGACCTGGAATTTTTCCTCCTTCTGTGTCAAGGAGTATCTTACCAGGTTTCTCATCTGCTTGTTTCCCAGGAACCCTGTGATCCATTGACTATTATGGCAGATCCCCACGAGTCCTTGCATTCTGACTAGCTCTCCTCCCTACAGTCAGTCTATTGAGTAATTGCGCCCTGTGGTGAGGCACAGCCAGCAGGGGGAGAACGACAGCCAGAACTGTCCCTGGCTTTTGCAATTCAGATCTTGACAGAAGGCCACCCACTCTTCCTGTTTCTCGGGGTGGTGGTGCTTGTTCCTGGGTTTTGCAGTATGTATTTAATACTACCTTGGAGAATGCATGGGGGAAACAAAGGAAAACAGAGAGGAGAGGAAACAGGAATCAAAATACCACTTATCCCGTAGGGGAGCTGAGGCCCCAACCCTGAGTCCCTCTTTTGGCAGGGGGTGGAGCCCGGCTTCCTGTGGTGGCCTTGCTTCTCAGGCTTGTGTTCCACCCCGGCTCTGGAGGTCCCAGATCACCTCACCCCTCCCTGAGAACTCAACCTCTTGTGCAGCCACATAAAGGTAACCAGTGTCTGGTGGCTTGATGGGACAGACTTGTAGGGACTTCCTGCCTTTTGATGCATGCCATTCCCGTGAGCTGGGCTGGGCCTCTGAAGATGAGAGAACCCTTTAGACTTCCTGAGTGTCTCAGCATTCAGACTCTTGGGGTTTGTGGTCTGAGATGCTGGCATGAACATTGTGTTCTATAAAGTGTGCCCACTGGGTCCTTAAAGTGAACAAGCAAAGCTTTGTGCAAACCACCCCCCTAATCAAATTGACCGAGAAGGTCTGAAAGGCCCTTGACCTTGCTGACATTGGGAAAAAATGAGTGAGTAGCTGGATGGGCCCCAGAGGCTGAGGGGAACTCCCTGGGGGAGGGAGCGGTGACAGCATGACACTCTGCTGAGCTTGCCCCCCCCCCATCCTCCGCACTCTAAGCTGGCACCTTAGAGCAGACCTATGTCACCATATTCTAATCCTCTTCCCACTTATAGATGAGGAAACTAAGGCCCAATGAAGTTAAGTGACTGTCCCAAGAACACACAGAGGTTGGAGTGGAACTCAGACTGAAGATCTGTGTGTCTCAGCAGACCGCCTCCCTGCAGTTCTACAGCAAAGTCGGGAAATAGAGGCCTGACTCTTTCTTCTGAAATCACCTGGCTGAGGTCATGTCTGTCGGCTTTCTCCACCGTCAAGTTGCTCTTTCCTCCCCTTTCCAGACTGTACTCTTTGTAAGGAAGTCACAATGCTCAGCTGGGCTGAAGGACCAGGGAGTTCCAGGGAGTTCCGCTTGCCCTCCTTGACTGTGGAGTACTTACATAAGTTATTAGGAATTCTTCTGCATGGGAGATTTATCTTTTGTTTTCCATTCCTTATTTATGCAATCATTTATTTTTAAAAAGTGTATGCTACTCACATTTTCAAATGATAAGCTCATTATGTTTTCAGGGGACATTCCTTTAAATTGAAATTATTGGGTCCAATTGTCAAGCTGAAAAAAGTACAATAAATGCACCACAGAATATCTAGAAAGTCTGGAAACACAGGGAAAGTTGTGTACTTATTGTGTATTTTCCTGGTTAATAATTAGACCCATTGGTGTGAGCATAGAGGTATTTCTCCTGGAAAGGTATGGGGAGGCTGAGTTCAGACATGTGGAGCGTGTCATTTGAAAGTGTTTCTGACATGCTGCTTAAACATAAGCTTGTCCTGATGTCTGGCTTTGCTCGTGGGAGCGGTGTCTCCCACGGAGATGGAGTGGAGTCGCTCCTGCTCCTTAGGGTTCCTCCTCCCACGGGTTCTGTCTGCTTCCCAGCTCCTTTGAGGAAACTAACACTCAGGTGATAGGAAAAGCTTCAGGTCTTCTGCTGGGCTGATTGTTTTTCCGATCCCACAGACTAGGATGGGGAAGGGCCTGGGAGCCACCTCATTTGGTGACAAATTGGAGAATCAGGGGAGAAGTTGTGGCCAGCGTCAGACATGTGAAAGCTTTGCAGAGTGGGAAGTGGTCAGCAACCTGAGTTGACCCCCTTCCTGGCAGATGGTTCTCCTCTGCCTCCCAGGCATCCATCCCCTGAACTGGCCATTGTTTCCAGGGTGGACCTGGGCAGGCTCAGTCAATGAGAATCTCTGAGTCTGCCTTCTGGAAACTTCCAACCTGATTTTGGTGGATCTGTGAAAAGGGGATCTCCAGCAACTTAGTCAGGATTGACCGCAATCCCCCAACCCCACAATTCTGGGAATAGGCTGACCAACCCTCTCGGTTTTACTGGGACTGTCCTGGTTTTAAAACTCAAAGTTACATGTCCTGGGAAAACCCTCTCACTTTCAGGCGAACCAGGAGGCGGGGTTGTTCCCTCTGCCAAGGAGACAGTTGCTTCGCTTTTCATCTCCAGCTTCTAGAAAGGAAACAGTGAGGTTGGAGCAAGGTGAGGAGAAGTTGCAGGAGCAGGGAGCTCTAGACAACCAAGAGGAGGCAGCCTCCCCACCTTTCTGACTGTCCCACAGAAGAGGGGGCTCAGACAAAGATGGGCCAGTTTCAGCTTCACGTGAGAAAGTGCTGAGGTGGTGGGCTCCTTGTGTGGGAATGTGGAGCAGAGCATTTAACGGATTGGATATCTGCTTGGGGCCCGCCTCCAGGCCCTCCCTAGATGATGCCATTTCTTCCACTGAGGGAGACTCCTTAGTTTTTTAGTTCATAGGAAGCACGTGGAAGGATGTAGATGTACATACATCAATACATATGAGAGCTCATCATCAATTGCTTAAGAAAAAAGGCAGGCTGCAGGATGGTTTGTACCACATGAGCTCTTTTCTGTAGATAAAGAAGTTCGAAGCAGCCTATCAGGATGACACCTCCTGCTGTCCTTAACCTCTTATCATAAACAAGCTTAAAGATGCTTGTTTTGGTTGTCAGAGAGGAAGAACAAAAATACTGCAGCTTTTATTATGATAATTGTAATGCTCATAAGTAACCTTCCCAGCTTTGAGCTGCTCACTGCATTTCACCATAAACACAAGACCCACAGCTTGTCTGGAGATTTCTGTGGTCACGCAGAGTGTTGGGAGGGTTTTCTTGCTTTTTCTGTTCTTCTGGGAACTTGAATCGATGCATCTGCCATTTCCATGCTGAGTAACTGGGTTTGTGGTTCTTTTTTTTTAAACAGCCAAGTTGTTTTTCATCAAAAGTTTCCTGGTATGGGTTTTATGACATTAGTGCCTATTGGCCATAATGCAAAGTCCAAATTTTAGAGCCCACCAAGGCAGAAGTGCTGGGGAGAGTCTGTAGGAACTGTTTCTGTCTCTTCTGGCTGCAAAATACGACTTCAGAGGCTATGGCCTCTGTGGTTTTTAGGCTGGGGAATCTCAATAAAGCTGGGAGATCCCTCTGCTGTGTGCCTGAGTTTGAGGTCCCAGTGCTCAGTCAGGCCAGACCTGCTTCCTGGCCCACTCCTGGGGAAGCACGCTTCCTACAGAACCCCGGGCAGTAGCTTTCTACACCATCTCACTTCTGACCTCAAATCAAGGAAGACCAGATTGGCCGAAGGACTGGCTAGAAAGCTACTGCCTTTGACAGTTCCTGCAGAGCCTTAAACACAGGCGCTCTTTGCTCTCTTTGGCCTTGAGTGTTGCTCTCTGCAGTGGCAGATGCAGCACCAGGACCTGCTGCCTTGACAAGTGCTCAGTTCCTCATTCACATCGTCCCAGGAAGATGCTGGCCCAGAAGCAGGTTAATGTCACAGCCCACCTGAGCTGGCTGTGGGCTTGGCATTGAGCATCCTCTCCCCGTCAGCATCCAGTTGCCCAAACTGGGAGCCCCAAAGGAGGAAACACCTGTCCACTCTGTCTTAGGGTTGGGCTGCAAATTCCCCAAGATACAGACTGAGTCACTATGGGACCATGCAGCGGAATTTACTCATCCCCCAGGAATGGACCCTTGGAAGGCTCCAGAATGACTAGCCTCAAGTGTTCTGTCTCAGGCACAGGGTATTTTCCCCTGAACTATGTCTGCAGTCACTTCCTCTCTGGACACATCCTGTTTCTGGGAGCAGGCAGCTTGCCAGGCAGATCACTGCCTCTGCTGCTGGGAGCAGACGGGCGGAGACATCCTTCCTCTAATTTCTAGTACCTAATCCCATCTTCCTTCCCAGTCAGCGATATCATCTCTGCTTTTCCCAGGTCCCTGCATGCCAGGAAGGGAGAGTATAGAAGGAGCATATTCCTATTGGCAACTCTAACTTACTGGAAGTGCTTAGAAACCACTGCTTCTCAGCCTTAGGAAATGGATGAATCTAGGGCAAGAATCCATCCATCCGTTTATTCACTCATACAATAAATATTTATTGTACCTACTACGTGCCAAGCCCTATTCTAGATACTAGGCTACGGAGGTAAACAAAACATGAAAATCAATGTCCTCATAGCTATTATGTTCACTGGGAGGGACAGCTGATAAATAAGATAAAAAATATAAAACTTTATGGCATATGAGATAGTGATAAACGTTAAGCTGAGAAAACAAAGCTGGGGAAACAAATACAAAATGCTGGGTACAGAGGGGAGTGTGAAATGTTAAACCAGGTGACTGGAGACATCCTTGATGGGAAAGGGAATTTTGAGTAAAGATTTGAAGGAAGCAAGGGGACCAGCAGGGCAACAAGAGCATGTGAGGCAGAGGGAATGGCAGGTGCAAAGGCCCTGAGGTATGGGCATGCCTGGACCATTTGGTGAACAGGAGACAGGTCACTGTGGCTGGAGAAGAGTGAGGAGAGGAGAGGCACATAAGTTAAAGCCAGAGAGCTTTAAAGGAGCCATGTCATGCTGTGAGTGGTAGTATGGACTTCAGTGTTCACCCTGTGATGTGATATGAAAAGCCACAGGAGAGTTTCAATAGAGAAGTGACAAGATCTCACTTTTGTTTCAACAGGATCTCTTGAGAAGCTGCACAGATAGTAGCCTGAAGAGGGTGAGGGTAGGATGGGAAAGCCAGGAGACCACTTAGGAGGGGACTGTAATAGTCTAGGGGTGAGATAATGGTGGCCTAGCAAGATAGTAACGGGGCGTGGTAAGCAGTGTTTCCAGAATAGTCTGTAGATAGAGCTTGCAGGATCTGCTGATAGACAGGATATAGGGCGTGAAAAATACAGGGAAACAAAGATAATACCAATCACACCAACCAAATAAATGGAAGAATGGGGCTGCTGTTAATTGAGATGGGGAACCCTGTCAGAGGAGTGGGTCCAGGGCTTGGATTTGGCCCTGGAGACTTTGAGATGCCCATTGGGCATCCACGTGGAGTTGTCAAGTAGGCGTTGGAGACATGACTCTGTGGTTCAGAGTAGAGGTCCTGGCTAGAGATATAAATCTGGAGTCACACTTTTCATGCTGGCGCCGATGAGCTTGGGTTTTATTTCATATGGTTGGGGAGAGGGAGTGTTTTAAAAACATAATGTTACAAAATTTCTAGCTTGTGATCCTCTTTTAAAAAGATAGGTCAGATTATGTGAGTACTCTACTCTGAACCTTCAAATGATTACCCTTCCCACTGAGATGAAGAAGCAAAGTCCCAAGACAGTTTGCTAGTGTCTACAGAAGCAAAACCGATGCCCAATGATGCCACCCCTAAGTATCCATTCAACTGAAACGCACAGTCATGTGTTCCAAAGACACGGATGAGAATACGTGTGAGAATGTTGTTTGAAATGGCCCCTGAATCGAAAACAACCCAAATGGTGCTCAGTGGTAGAATGGAGAGATAAATTGTGGTTTATTTATACAGTGCAATAGTATACAGTAGTGAAAAAAGTAATGTTATGTCTCACAAACATAACAGTAAGTGAATGAAGCCCGAACCCAAGGGTAATACTGGATGATTTCATTTGCATGAAGTTCAAAAACAGGTAAAATTAATCTACGGTAATCAATGCTGAGATAGTAGTTATCTTTCTGGGGATAATGACAGAGGAGGCAGGAGACAGGCTTCAGGGTTGCTGGCCATGTTCCATAACTGGGTCAGGATGGTGGATGCAATGGGTGGGTCCAGTTGCATTTCTGTCTGTACCCCAACTTTGTTCACTCCACTCTTATGACAATTTTCTCGTTGCTGTTCTCCAACATACCAATGTTGGTGGCTCCCCCCTTGAGGATTTTGCACTGACAGCTCCGTCTATTCCCAGATATGTTCCTGCAGCCCACTCCCTCGCTTAATTCAAGTCTCTGATTGAACTTCTCTTTATCAGAGCAATCTCCCCTGGTGAACCTATGTGAAATAACATCCTCCTTCGCTCTTGCCCCATACCCTCTTTATTTTTCCTAAGCATTTACACTGCTTTACATATTATGGGTTTATTTGTTCATTTAACTATTGTCTATTTCTCTTACTGGAATCTAAGCTCCATGAAAACAGATACTTGGTTCATTGTTGTATCTCCCGTGCTTGAATTAGGACCTGACACAGGGTAGGTGCTCAGTAAATGTTTACTTGTTGAATGAATTGAATATACAATAGCAAAGAAGACCAACATTTTTCCTGCTTTTGTGGAGAAAAGACTGCTTAGATCTTTAAAAGGAGTATGAACAGTTTGGCTCGCTCTGAGGTAGGAGCTGTGTTTCTTTGTTTGTTTTCGTAGGATCTAGGACAAGGACTGACCTATAGGGTGGATTTTCAATATATGATTACTGTGGTCTTTAAAGCTACTTTTCTGAGCTAAGAAATTCATTCTCCCAAAGACGGAATGAAGACAACTGATGGAATGAATGAATGGTTTTAGCCCCATTTGGTTTCCAAGCCATAGAAAAGAGACTAGATCCAAACCCACCAGCAAGTTCTTGAAATTATGTGTAGGTGAGTGTGTCCATTGTGGTGTCTCTCCTAAGTAGCTGTAACTATCAACACCATCAAATTGTTGGAGATAATTAAATTGTACCACATTTCTACATCTTGACAAGACCACTGCATTCTGAGGAGCAACTCTAGGGCTTTGGAGCTCCCAGTACGTGAAGATGGGACTTGTCCTGATAAGTAGAAGCAAAGCAAGGCAGTGAGGGCCTCTAGATGACAGTTTCAGACAGGCTTCAGATCTGCGGATGAATAAGTGGCGGACCACGGAGGACATGTCACTAGCTCTATAGGAAGTAGCTGCCCAAGGATATGCCTGGGCTGGTGTCCTGGCTGGGAGTCTGATACTCATTCACTTTTCTCAGTTGGCCACTCCTGCCCTGTTCTTAACAGCAATGTGAGCATTTGGCCAACCCTGCATTAGGCTCCACCTGCTCCTGCCCAGCTAGAAACCTGACTCCTGATCTTCTGGGTAGGTGAGAGGATCACAGGATTTAAAGGGTTACTTGACTGGTAATAATCCTTCTCCTGCCTTTTGGATCTTTTATTCCACCAGCTCACATACCTTCTCAAACAGTAATTAACCTCCCGGCAGCCCCAAGTGGAAGCTACAGATGTTAAACACAGTGTTCCTTGTTCAGTTGGAAGAAGAGGCGAGAGCACTTCTAAGTGTCTTGGCTCAAGGGCACACACAGTGAGTCAGAGATGTCTCCCAGGAGGGGAGTCTGGAGTCCAGTCCACAAGTGACATGTTTTATTTTAATCACCACCCCACCCAGCGTCTTCTGGTTCCTTCACAGCTCTGTGGTGTCTGTTACCACTCCTCCAGGCTCGCCCTCTCCCAAAACGTGTTGGAATTTTTCAACCATGAGATCTTTCCCTTCCTCTTTTTTCTGTGTGTGTGCGTGTGTGTGTATGTTTACAATCTTTTTATTTCTTTACTATCATATTAGTGAGTTCTCCAGAGGCAGAGGAGGAAAATCCATGTGGATAATCTGCCATTATTAAAAAATGAACTTAAAAATTATACTGATACCACCACTTTACAGAAAATTCAGAAGGAAAAAAAGTGGGGGGAATCTCTTGTCTCTCATCCCAACAAAACCACTATTATCCTTCTGGTGTATTGCCCATGATTCTTTGCCACACATGTTTTCGGAATGTGGTTATTCTCAGTTTGCATAAAGTTTTTTTTTTAATTCATTTTGAGAGAGAAGGTGGGGTGGGGAGAGAGAGATCTATTTGATGTCCTGCTTATTTATGCATTCTTTGGTTTCTTCTTGTATGTGCCCTGACTTGGAATTGAACCTACAACCTTGGCGTATTGGGGTGATGCTCTAACTGAGAGCTACCCAGCCAGGGCTCTCAGTTTGCATAAAGTTTTTATCTTTCCTTTTCACTTGCCATTTGCATCAGGAACATTTCCCCCATGCTTTGACATAATCTTTAAGGTGTTCCTGAGAAATGATTTAAAAATGTAGTGGGGAAGCAAGATGAAGTAGGGTGCCTGCACCCAATATTCTTTATAACTAGAAGAAAGTGTTACTGGAATGTTGCCAGTGAAATTTAATATAGGATAAAGGTGTGTAAATTAAGGGAAAAATATAGATAATTAAAAAAATAGTGTTGGGAACAACTGAGTAGCCATCTGGGGGAAAAAAACTGAAATCTGTATCTTTCACTGGAATAAATTCCAAATGCACCAAATATTTAGATGTCTCAAATAAAGAAATTATAAAAGTACTTGAAAAATCCATTGGAGACTATATTATTATTTTGTAAATGGAAATATTGTCCCAGTGTGATACTAAGTACGGAATTCAAAGAATAAAAAACGG
>VMDR010002329.1:0-10000 GCA_007922815.1 Macrotus californicus
TTCCAAAGCCCAGTATCTTTACTGTATTGTTCTGAAGATCTGAACCAGTGGCCTGAATTTAAAAAATTAATAAGTGAATGGAAGTTTGAATTTCTGGCTTCTTTTGAGAAGCTAGACGATCTGGCCAACTTTCTTCCTGGCAAAAGCGGCTGGAGCCGGGGGGCAGGGCAGCCACTGCTTTGGAAGGACCCCCAAACTCACCAAACAGGGCAGAACCATTTGAGCTGGTTCTCTGGTTACAAAGAGGAACTGCGGATCCCTGGTTCCACTTTACATGTATTTCTGGCCCAAAGTTGATGAGCGAGACGGCAGGTAGAGTGGCCCCGGAACGTCGCCCGCTGTTCTCTCCAGCCCCACATCTCCCCCAGGTACAGACACACGTGCACTGCTGTAAGCGTGGTGACCCCTGACAGCTTTGAGCTGCTCCGGAGTATTTTTAGCTGGATTTGCCTCTTCTCGGGAGAGCGGCACCGACAGCCAGAGGGCTTCCAGAGCCCTGGGACAATCTGCTAGCTGTGCTGCGTCCGAGGCAGAGCGGGGGACTGATCACTGGGTGTCTCTGCAGGTGAGACAGGCAGCCACTTGGCAACATCTCAGTGCTCCAGGAACAGCTTCCAATCCCCTCACTCTGCCAATAGTGGGCCAGCCCATCTGCTCCATGGGTCAGCCGGCCTGGATATCAAAGGTGGCAGTTCAGCTGGAGTTACCATTTTTTCTAATCAGCAGAATCTGGAAATAATATTATGAAACTGGTACTAAAGAGCATTGTTGCCACCGACTTTGGACCCTGGGAACGTATAGCGCTTATGAAGCAGTCCCTAAGGTCCTGCCCTTCCCCGTGGGGCCCCAGCAGCTCCAGACCTCTCCAGACAAAGGGCCTGGCACTGGCCCCTGGGGCTGCCGTGCCACTTCGCATGGTTTTCCACTGTTGTCTCTCTTGAGACAAAGGATGAACATGTGATTGACATATGAAGATCTTTTTAAAAAGACTACAAACCTGCTAACTCTCACTGGCAATAGGAAAAGTGGACAAATGTGCTAGTTGGCATATGTTCCCAGGAGAGCAGGGAGAGCAGAGGAGAGAGCCCCTGAGGGCAGTCTCCGCCAGGCACACGCCACCGCCCGCGGCTGCTGTCTCAGGAACCTCCTCCCCAATCTCCCTAGCCCTTGCTTCCTTGTTTGTCCCAGACCCCCACCTCCGCAGTGACTCTGTAATTCCCATCCCATCCTTCCTGAAGATAAAAGACACTGTGGGCGGGACCCATGAATAAAAGTCGTTATTTATCGATGCTGGTTTTGGGGAACATTTTTCCTTCTGATTCATGAACCACTTTTCCACATTCGAAAAGCAGTTCATAAATTGTTCAGTGCCAGCAGAAATTAATAATAATGAATCCATTTACATAAAACAGTCTCATCCTGCCAGGTGCTGATAATATCGGAAGCTGGAGCCTCACTGGGAAGCTGGATGGTGTGCACGTGTGTTTTCCCACCACCAGACCTCGTGCCTTCTATTTGTGAGATCAACCAAAAGTGTCATTACCGTCCAGTCTTGATCACTGGGAGATGCTATTTGAAAGAAATGGGAAAAGACAAAAATAAGAGAAATAATCCACTGTCTTATGAAGACAGCTTAAGCCGAGTAAGAGTTCATGTCTAGCCAAATTAACCCTCTGAGCAGTTCTGCAAAATGCACCCGCCTACAGGACCTTTAGCTCCCAGAAGAGACCATTTGCTTACACACACTCACACAACAGACACACACAAACACACAGAGCTCCTGGAGCACAAAAATGGATGCAGAGTCGGTGGGTTGATCTGTCACAAACTACTTTTGCCAGGCGACATGCTGGGGAGCACAGACTCTAAGGTAATTAGGTTTCACGTGCCTACAGTGGAGTCTCACACCCAACACATGGACCGGAGGGTTGCGCTTGGGTCTCCTCCCTCAGAGACAGGAGGTCTCCTCACACTTCCCTGCCCCAGACTTCACGGTCACGGGCTACACGCGGCCCCTCTTGAGTTGTGTGTTTATTTCCCTTCACCCCTCACACTACTCGTGTTCCTACAGGAAACGGCTGAATTTTGTCTAATGTGCATTTCTGTTTTGCTTGCATGTATTTTTAACTTCTGTAAATGAGACTCTGTTCTCTCCCCCTGTGTTTCTGTCTCAGGAAGCAGGAGGATTCTCACCCACACCTGTTGCCTGCAGACACACAACCTGGTGCTTCTGTTCCTACTGCAGGCCACACAGTGCCCGCCACCCCCCCACCCCCAAGAGAGGGCACCTAAGTCACCTCCAGGCTGCGATGCTGCAAGGAGTCTTGGGACAGGAGAGCAAGGGTTTCTTTGGGATGCATGTCCAGCCTCAGAACTGCTGGGTTGTACGGTGTGCACACATGAAATCGGACTCTGGGCCCAGGTGCCCCCGGTTAGCTGCCTCAGTCTGCGTTCCCTCAGCAGTGACAAGTGCCCCTATGTCTGCTGACACATGGCCTTATCCAGCTGTCTCTCGATCTAAAAGGTGTGAAGTGCTATCTCATTGTAATGGCACTTTTCTAATTATTAATAAATGTGAGCATTTCTCTATGTGCTTACTAATTAGCCTTTTGGATACCTTCTGCAAACTGTCTATTTTTGGGCTTTTTCCTTCTGGGATTGCGATCCTCTGCTGCTGATTGAGAGGAATTCCTTGTCAGTTTGAGGCGCCACAACCGTCTCCTTCCATTCTGTCATTGTCCATAGTGTCTTCAGTCAAACAGAAATTCTCACTTTTCTTCTATTTTTGTATAGTTCTGTGGTAGGGAAACTTTCAACATGGCCCCCAGTGGTTGTAAAAAGTCGCCCCCCCAGAGAGTGGGCTGCACCTAACAACTTGCTTCTGACCAAGGAAACACGGCCCAGATGACAAGATGCCACCCACAGCTGGATCACAGGGCCATTACTCTGTTTGCTCGCAGACTCTGCTGACTGGGAAGCTGCCGTGGCGGAGGCCCTTGTGGCCGGGAATGGCGTGTGCCCTCCAGTGCATCCGCAGTGACGGGTGGAGGCCCCGGGCCCAGCAGTCTGTGCAGGACTGGACTGTGCCCCCCACCGCCTGGGCTTGGGTGTGGACACTTCCCCAGTCGGACTGCGGATGGCTGCAGTCCGTGGAGGACCCGGCTGAACTCCGGATTTCTGACCTGACACAACGCACATCTTTCTAAGCCACTTGTCTCTCCGCAACAGATAATTCACCCAGTTCCACAGTGTCAGTCTGATCTCTAAGTCTTTAATCCATCTCAATCCCACCTTTGCTTGTGGTATTAAGAAGAGATCCAGCTTTATTTTTATTTTTATTTTTTTAACAAAACTGCTTTTGAATTCCAGACCTGCCACTTCCATGCTGCCTCACAAGGTGAGGGGATGTCTGAGAAATGGCGGTGCAGCTACCCGATACTGCGCCGAATCAGCGAGAGGCTGTGGGAGGCGATGTTTCCAAGCCTGTCCAGCGACGGCCTGCTCCTGGCTCAGGGTGTCGTGGAGCTGAGCTCTCAGGAGCTCACTTTGGAACACAGGCCATTGAGGAGGGTGACACTCGGCCCCAGATGTCTCTCCTGAGAGAGGATTGTCTTTGCAAGCGGACAAGACGACTGCAGAGAAAAGCCCTGGGTCCTACCGCTGGCTTTCCTGCTGGCTAGCTGTGCTGTTGAGGGGATCCTCCGTTTCCCATCTGCTGAACGGCAGACGGGACAGCGGCCCCTCCACCTCACTGGCTAGCGGGGTGGACGCAGATCTGTTCCCTGAGAAGCGATCGATCGGGAGCTCTGGGAGAGGGAGGGTGTCCACAGACCAGACGAGCAGGAAGAGGCGGGCAGGACTCCCCTGGCGCAGACCCTGAGCAGGGCCTGCGGTGCGACTGGGCCAGAGCGGCCTCCCTGAGCCTGGCCTGGAGCTCAGCTCCTGCTCTCCCGCACGGGACCTGCTGTCACCCGAAGAGACCGGGTCTGTTAGCACAGCTCCAGTATTTCACGGCGGCCTCTTGCCTCTTCTCACAGCCACGGTGCATTCTAACAAAGACTTTAAGATTTAAGATTTAATTTTCCAGTCTGCGTCGGGGGAAGAGGAAACATGTGTCCCAAACTGCTCTAGTGCCGTTTGGGGAGGTCTCGCCCTGACGCCGTTTGAAGTTGCTCCTTTCAGAGAGGGACCCCCCAAACCCATCTGACTCACAGAGGCAGCCGAGAAGGCACCCACACACTGGGGTCTTTCTGGGTGCATTTCAAGTGTCACAAAACACCTGACGGGGTCATACATTTGGGTCTAAGCAGCTGACAATTAGTACGAAAGGCTCTCAGGGAAGACGCACACGTGGACGGGTCCTGGGGAACCTCAGGGTTGTATGAACTGCACGGCTGAGCTGAAGTCCTCACCACCCGGGGATGCTGAGGGAACAGGACACGGGGGTTCTGGTCTGAGAGAGAGCATGGCTGACCCAGGGTAGTGACTGTGGGGTCCAGCCAGGTGGAGGGGCCAGGGGCTCTGACACAGTGGCCGGGCTCCTCCTGTGGCTGGGGAAGGAGCCCCCAGTGAGGGCCCAGATCAGACACAGAAATGCCCCTGTTGGTGCTCACTCTGGGGTGACAGGGACACATCGATCCTGCATGGACTGGCTCACAAAGAGCTGTGAATGCATGAGACGGTCGGGCCACCACCACCCACAGAGGAGTGGGGTCACAGCATCGGGCTGCCAGGGAGGCAGGAGACTGTGGGGAAGGCGGCCTCTTCCCCATGGTGGAACCCTGCAGTGTCCTCAAACCCTCTGGCCCGCCAGAGCGCTGGGACATGGAGGGCTGGAGCCCCTGGACCCTTCTGCTTCCATCCGCCTTGAGTGCACCCTTGGAAATAGTGGGGAATTTGCACTTATTTGGAAAATTGCTTACTTACTCTAATAAGCTATTTTTAAGGTTTTATTTTAGCTAGATAATGAATAAGACTAAATTGATGTCAGGCATGAAGTAATTTTAACCAATACCTTCCAAAGTCTATGACACTGAATACTGGAAAATGAGACGCCAGGCAATCTGCGTGAGGAGACGTGAAACGCCTTGGACGCCAGGAACTCCTGCCTGCTCCCATCTCCCCTCCAAGCTCCCTGGGGAGGCCCCACCCCGACATCCCCACAGATGACGTTCTCACTTCAGAACGCCACTGAACCTTCAGATGAACACTCGTGCAGGTTCCTTGAAGACAGAAGCGCCGAAGTCGAGACTCTTATGTTTGGCACCGTCAGCCAGGACGTGCTGGGAGGTGGGTGGGCCTGCACTCAGGGCCAGGCCCAGGCAGGCAGCGAAAGTCCTTCCAAGGAAGGGGGGCCTTCACGTGGGAGGCATTTGGCGAGGGTGGAGACGGGATCAATCAGGGGTGCTGAAAGCGTATCCTGCCCTCTGAACCTGGAGCAGATGCCTTCACCCTCCACTCAGGACTCACTGGTGTCTCCAGAGCAAGGACATTGGGTGGATGCTCTGCACATCACAGGGGGAAAAGGAAGGCAGCTCGCACAGGTCCAGGGAGACGTTTTATGGATGAGGGTACAGAAGCTTCATGAGGGGTAAGCTTTACATCACTACTGTCACACGTGTAGGGACAGTGAGCCCAGCCCTGCTCATTGCTGAGTGAGCCCTGGAGTGAGTGGCCAGTGCCCAAGGAAGCCCTCTGGTGGAAGTGACTGGGCCACGGGTCCAGTCGAGGGGGTGGCCTCTGAGTCTTTACTTCTTGGCTACATTTTACCCAAATGGGTCAAATGTTTTGAAAGTTTAAAACAGTGAGACAAATGGTGGAAAAGCTCTTGTGAAGAGAAAGATCTTAGTTGATTTGGCACCAGAACCATCTTGGTTTTGTTTGGGAAGCGTGGGCTCTCGTCCCTGCTGGGTCTATTGGGCACTGACCTGTCCTCATTCCCCAGAGCCATAGGGTGTCAGTCAGGCAGGGAGCAGGGAGCCAGGCTGCTGGGACTTTGCCAGATCAGAAGCTCGAATGGAGAAAGGTTGGTGGGCTGGAAAAGCCGCAGGCTGCCCGTCCAGTTACGTCCGGCTGGTTGGTCTGGCCGCGGAGCAGTGGTACTGTTTCTCAGACCTCAGAACTCCACTGGACACGGCCGCCTCCCCAAACCTCCCCAGACACCACATGAGGTTGGAAGCCTGGTAGGCTCTGGCCCGCCCTGCACTTGATGCCACGTGTCACTGTGTTTACAGTTCTGTCACCCCCACCAGGCAGCAAGCTCTGTGAGAGCAGGGGCTCCACTGTGACATGCGGAGAACTGGGGACAGGCAGGGTGGGCGCGCATGAAGCTGGGATGGAGGGAGAAGTAGGCCCGTCTCCCAGCGAAAGACAGCGCCCTGCTCGCTGCTGCTCCCACACCGCATGCGCTGGAGCACAGTGACAGGCAGCAAAGTGGCCTCCTTGGGACCTTGTCCGGGTTGGCTGGTGGGGCTGGTGGCCCAGGCAGGTCAACCAAAGCACCAGGCTGCTCCGGGAGCACATCCTGGGCCTGACACTGGGCCAGCCCATTTCCAGCGGCAGCAGCGTTCACAGAGGAAGCAGAAGCTGAGGGCGCGAGAGTGACCTCACTCCCTGCCCTCTGCCCCACTGACCACGGCCTGGGACTCTGATGCCATGTTGTCGGGCTTGCGAAGGTCTTCCTCTCTTCTGGAGCCCCCCTGGCCCTCCTCAGAGGGGAGATGAAGGACACAGAGCAAGGACAGGAAAACACAGAGAGACAGAGGCAAAAGAGCTGACTGTGAGGCCGGGGGGGGGTTATGTGCAGGAACCAAGCGAGTTCGTCAGTTCCCAAAATCCAATAGGAAATCAAACTGCACCCCCGGCACCGCTGCAGACGGGTCCTGCCCTGTCCCCTCTCCCTCCTCCCACAGAAAAACTTTCAATCATGTTTCACCCTTTTCTCTGATACCCACTTCCCCTGAGGAATATTTTTGTTTTGCTTTGTTTTGTTGTGTTTCTAAAGGAAAAATGTTCACGGAAGGTTGTAAAACACATATAATTTACCCACGGTAATCGCCCACACGTAATTTATGTGCCACACTGGTGGTGAAGCTGAGAAGAGCATCTTGATCAGTGCATTAGTGCAATCACGGGGTTCCTGCTCTTAATTTCTTTTGTCGGTGATTTCCATACTCGGGCAGCAATGCATAGAATCGTCTCGATTCACAGATCCTGGGGCCCTGGGGAAAAGCACTTGGAACCATTTCTCCTGGGGAACTTGACATTTATACAAAGGGGAGTTAGGAGGCCCTAGAGCAGAGGTCCAGCGACTCCAGATAACCCCTGAGGGATGTCGTGGGTCTCCGTGACATCCTCGTGGAGATTTTGGTAATTGGGGAGGCTAAGAAAGAGATCACAACATGCCATTAAGAACAGCTTTCTGTCAACAGAAAGCCATGGCTTGTCAGAGCTGGCGCGTGTCAGGAAACACACACACACCAGCACTTTCTTTCTAAGCACACGGAGGACCACAGGGAACAGTCAATGATACTGTGATGACTGTGTGTGGTGTCACATGGGTGCTAGACTTCGGGGAGGGGTCACTTCGTAAGTTGTATAAATATCTAAGCTCTGTGTTGTACACCTGAAACTAGTACAAGAGAATATGGCAACTATAACTAAAAGATACATAAAAATAAAATGATATAAAGCAGTTGGGGAAAGACAATAACAACCCTCAAAGGGCCTGGAGGAGGGGCTGGGCAGTGGTCAGGGGACTGCAAGAAGGCCTAGATTCCAGATCAGCCATCCAGACCAACTTCCCCATGCCACCGACGCTCACTCGGGGACCTGGGGTCTCATGTCATCTCACCGGCTCCCCCGGGCGGGGTACTGTTCATATTCTCATTTATAGGCAAGGAAGCTGAGCCTCTGAGAGGCCGATGCCAGGCCCAAAGTCTCCCACAGGTGCTGAGAGAGAGGTGACTCCAACCCTGATACCGTCTGAGCCCACAAATGCCTTTCCCACCTGCACTGGGGAGCTGTCACCTCTTAGAAACAACTGACAAAACGTGCTGACCCCTCTCAGGCAGTAAGTGACCCACTGCCCTGGTTTGCTGGGGACTGACAGGTTCTCGGGATAGAACTTGCATCGCTAACACTGGGAATGCTCTGGACAAGCGGATTTGCTTCTCTGGAAGTAAAACCGGAACATAAGCGAATGAAGGAGTGAAAATATTCAGACGTGTAAGAACCAAAATCAGGGCAACCAGCGGTTTGTGGGAGGGATGCAATCTCCAAGTTCATCTGCCGGACATGCATCTCTACAGGCATTTTAAATAGAATGTTTCTGAAATTCAGGAGATTTTATGGAGAAATTGCAGAATTCGGATCTTATGCTTCTCCTAAAAAATGGAAAGACCAGGCCCTGGATGGTGCAGTGCTGCCAGGCCAGCCTCGAAGCCCCCTTTTGGTCACGCTCACATTGCCAGGCCCCACCTGGCCACCTTACTCACGAGGTCAGCAGCTCGGCTCTCATAGTGTTGGAGACATCTGGTACAGAGTTTCCCCACAGTGACAAGGAAGCAAATTCCACAACATCCTTCAGTATTTAACCTGTTTTCTCTAGGCCTGTTTTCTTTTTCAGGTTGTTTTTCAGGGTCCCATACAAAACTAAGCAAGCTCTCTTTAAGCCAGAATCTCAAACAAATCTCAAATTCTCAGGAAGATTACGTGGCCCCTAGTGCAGCTGGTGGTGACAGCAGGTGAGGGGCGGAGACATGACTTCTGAACTCCCCTGGACCACGTGTGTGGGCACACAAGGGTGTTCGGAAAGAAGATCGTCCATTTTGGTGTTTGAAGTTTGCCGCTCAGCGACATCAGTGGACAGCTGACTATCACGTGGATGTCAGAGCTTAGAAGGCACTTCTGCGCGTGCTGTTCCATGTCCAGTTCAGAGCAGTGATGTGAGCTGGACGATGTTCTGTTCATTTGACGGATGAAGCCCAGAGGGGTTGGACCGCTCCAGCCTGGCACTTCCAACTCCCAGTCTTAGCCTTTTCGCAGCGCCACGAAGTAAATCTTTACTAACCAGAATGTCCAACGGGCTGGTTCCAGGCCGAGCTTCTTTACAGGACACTCCCATGGCCCTTTCTATATCTCTTGATGAGCCACGTGCTTTCCTGCGAGCCCGGGGAGGCCAGAGTTCCAGTGCCCATGTCCTGGGCCTGTTGCTGTCACCTCTCAGGCTGCAGGCTGGGCTGTGACGCCCACCCCTCCCAGTGGCCTGGCAGTCTCAGATGCTCCCTCTGACAAGCAGCACTTCAGAGCCTGACAAGGACAAAAGCCACAGGTGACTGCCATTCCCTGTCACCACACCAGGAATGCCTTCCAGACGCTCTCGCACTGTACCCACCCTCACCAGCTCACCTTCGTGACCGTTCGAGGTACAGACAGCTCCTTGCCAGTTGGCTCCGTGCAGCTGGACGAATGCGTGTGAGGGCCGTGCAAACAGTGGTGAGCTGCACAATCCCTTTGGCTCCATTTATCTGAAGATGGGGTGGAACTAAGTGAGCGATGGCCCAGGTCCAAGGGCCAGGTCCAGAGGGGGTTGGGATACTCCAAGTTTCACCCCAGAGTGATTTGTGCAGAACTATGTCAACTCAGAGGCCCTGGCACCTTGGGGGAGCAGGAAATGTCTCATCCCTAAGAAACGTGATGCACAATGAGCATTTTCCTACTTCAGCCTGTGATTTAATTCTACAAAATTCAATTTGGCTCTGGCCGGAACGAAATTTCTATTTCAATCTGGAAGGACCTCTGAATGGGTAACCTTACAAATATTGTCTTCACTCGGAAATGTCACTCGGGGACTGTGCAAAAGCATGCCATGGCTCCCTGGAGTGGGTCCTTGGGTTCAGGAGGGTGGCCTTCCCCAAGCTCAAGGGGGCTTCCAAAGACACCACAGGGCCTTTGGTTTTCATCCAAGGATGAGAAAAATACTGTCCTGAAGCTCGAGTGA
>VMDR010002329.1:15000-94953 GCA_007922815.1 Macrotus californicus
CAACCACAATCTGTAACTGGAGTCCTTCATTCTGACTGGACACACCCAGGTTGCTTGCCACTCTTGGCCCAATACAGATGCCAGGAAAACGGCATATGCTGATTGGCTTGAGAATCAGATCCCTTCCTGCACCTGCAGTCAATTGTTGAGGACAGGCCCCTGGGGAGTCACCCAGCAGAACCGGAGCTCTGTTGGTGAAGTGGACAGGGGGAGGGACAGTGGGAGAGGACACTGGTGTCATTACTCACATCGTTTAGTTTATCAAAGAAGCAGAAAATTTGGATCTTAGATGAAATCTCTCAATTGTTTAAAAAGATTTTATTTTATTCACTTTTAGAAAGAGGGGAAGGGAAGGAGAAAGAGAGGGAGAGAAACATCCGTGTGTGGCTGCCTCTTGCACGCCCCCCACTGGGGGCCTGGCCTGCAACCCAGGCCTGTGCCCTGCCTGGGACTCAAACCGGTGACCCAGTGGTTCACAGGCCAGCACTCAATCCACTGAGAAACACCAGCCAGGGCAATTTTTTTTACATTTCATGAGTTTTTATTTATTTTATTTTTTCCTTTGTTGTTGTTTTTTCAATTGAATTTACTGGGATGACATTGGTCAATAAAATTATATAGGTTTCAGGTGCACAATTCTATAATACAACATCTGTATATTGCATTGTGTGTTCACCACCCAAATTCATGTCTAAAATCTCTCAATTTTTAAATAAAGGCAACTTATTTAATTTTTTTCTGAAAACCCCATTATGCTCCGTAATATGTGGCCCAACAGAGCATGATCAGGCAAGGTCTGGGGTGGTCTCCGGACCCCACGTAATGCGTCTGGAGAAGGGAACCGGCTACAAGAACAAAGGGCATGGCGAGTACTCGGCATCTGTCGGAGGGGGACAGTCAGGGTGGCGGAGGGTTCTGGGACTGAAAGGCCCTCAGCGTTCCTTCTCACTCCCCTGTGACCGCCTGGGAGCAGCTCGGGGACCTGACTGCAGCGGGCCCAGCAGCACCGCACAGCCCTTGGGAAGGCTGAGAACCCACTACCTGAGCGTAACTTGGGTGCTAGGAAAAGTCAGGATTAATGCTCATCAGAAGAGAAATACTGCCCTTTTCTCCCCTAAGGAAAATTCTAAATGCTGGCACCAGCATGAATCACCTGAGAAAGCTACAAGTTTTTTGTTCCAAAAATGCTTTTTTTGCTAATTAAAATTACTCTAATTTTGAAATGATCACATCATTAAAGAGTATTTCAACCGATATTGATCTGATGATACCTACCAACATCTTAGAATAAAGAGGCCGGTGTTTCAGCATTATGGGGTGCTCTGATTAGACCCACATCTGTGAGACTGATGATGAGCCCCTGGTCCCTCTCCATTTGTTTTCCCGGCAGGAAAAAATCATGAATGCCTCACTCCATGCAATCCACATTTATTTTATTTTTTATAGAGATGGGGGATGGCTGCACAAACTGCTAGTTCTTTGCTTGTCTAAGGTGTTACTCCAGCAATATCTTAATTAAGTCTAGAGTCAGGAAGAAATATGTCTCCAAAGTATGTTTCTAATCCTTTCAAACGTGCATCTTGATGTGTGATCCTGGGCCAACTCTTTAGAACGGTGTCTATGATGTCAATGAATCACCTGAGGTGTGTCGGCCAGGACACTGACCCCTCGGGCAGGGGGGGGGGGGCTGGCTCCCAGCAGGCGCTGCCTAACTCTGGACCCGGCTCTTGCAGCGGGACTCAGACTCGGGTCAGGGCTGCTCACCAGAGGGTCAGGGAGAGACAGTGCAGAGGGAGCTGTAGGGCCAGACAAACAAGATTGGACCCCGGCCCTGCATCCTAGCTCACTGTGTGATCTGGACAAGGTGCGTGAACTCTCTAAGCCTGCCCTTCCGTGTCTGTAGAGTGGACTTACCAGGGACCAGTGCGCAGGACAAATGTGAGGACTGAATGAGAAGACGTCCCCAGAGACAAAACCCATATGAAACGCAGTGGAAAACGGATTCGGAACGACACAGATGTCCTGGTCATACCATGACTCTGAGACACGGAAGCCTGCCTCACTTGTGACAGGGGGAATGTGAACTGGAACCTCACTGAGGTGCCAGCATCCACCTGCCTGACGGGAAGCTCCGGCACTCACTGGGGGACAGATGATGGAGAGGTGGCCACGGGCCTTGCTGGTCCGGGGCAAAATAATGCAGTATTTCTCAAAATGAAAAATAAATGTTCCCAGTGAACCAACAATTTCACTGCTGAAACTTCTCCAACAGATACACCTGCACATGCACAAAACGACACATTTACCTGTTTTCTCCCAGGAAAGCCTGTAATAGCAAGAGTCTTAAACAACACGGCATCCACTCACAAGGGGCAGGTTTTAGTAAATGACGCCACGTGCACAGGACAGGAACCGTGTGCAGGTGGTGTCACCAAATGACACAAAGCAAAGGGCAGGGGAACACGCACAGCGGCTCCTTCTTTTGGAGAAGCGACGCGGGTCAAAAAGATCGTCTGCACTTGCTCCTTTCCGTGTGAAACGTTGTGAGGGCAAACGGTGAACTATCACAAAGCGCAGGCGAGGGGCTGGGATGGGGGTGAGGCTCTGAGTCAACCTCCTCGAAGGAATTCTACTTTTCGGACGAGTTAACGCATCACCGTTAGAAACGACTGGAAATGTAGAGCCTGATGACAACTAAACGTAAAGACCTGCAGCCATCCTGGGGACACAAAGGCAGGCTGACCGAGGGACTTGGCACACTCTGTTCCTGCAGGGACAGTCCCCACCCTGTCAGCTCTTCCCTGACTCAGCACACTTGCTAAGGACTTTTTCTTCACCTTCCCCTCTTTTTCAGTCACAGCTGGCATTCAATATGATTTTACACCAGTTTCCGGGGAGTCACTTCATAAATGATATAAATGTCTGACCACGGTTCTGTGCCCCCGAAACTAAGTCAACGTACTTTTAATCCGCATGTACGACCTGACAAAGCTGTTCCAATGTCCACACGGAAAACAAAACGTTCTGCAAGTGTCCAGATTTGGGGAAAACTAGCAAGGGGCTTGTGTTATCAAGCCCATATCCCATAACATAGAGTAGTCAAAGTGTAGGTTAGGTGTAGTCGTGTCATTAAACAGGAAAAACGGATGTTGTCAGTGAAAACGAGCACACAGCCTGAACTCTGACTCATGGGCGCGTGCAAACACTTAGAGAATTATGAGAATAAAACAAAATTCTTCATTAGTAAAACTAAACACATGTGGGTTAGAGATCTAACATTTGAACACAAAACCCTAAAAGTATAAAAATAAAATGTAGACAATTTTTTTATAACCTTGGGAAGGAGAGACCTTCCAAAACAAGAGAAAAAGCCCAGAAACAACAAAGAACAATCAAATTCTAATATATAGAAATTTAAAATGATCATAAATACAGTTATTTATACTCATGAGTAATTTACCAGCAATAAACAAAAGTTTAAAATGAAAATTATTTGCAATAGTATCAAATTCCCACATCCTAAGAAGAAATCTAATGAAAGGAGTTGAAGCGTCTACACAGGAAAAGGGAAAACGTTATTAAGACTAAATAAGATTTAATTAAGTGAACACACACATGTTTACAGGTTGACGACTCAATACTGAACTCTGCCAGTTCTTCCCAGATGGCACACATGCAATGCAATCCCAGTTAAAATAACAGACTTTTTTTTTAGAAAATGGGCAAGCTGATTTAAATGTTACTGCCAATGTGAAAGGGTAAGAACGACCAAGACTCTCCTGAAGGAGGGCCGGGGCCTCATTGCTGAGTCCTCACGACACCACAGAAATGAAGCCTGAGGGGCGGGCAGAAGGGCAACAAGACGAGAGGGCGGGGAGAGTCAGGTGTGCGCGGACACTTGGCCCATGCCACAGGGCACACAGCAGTGAGGAAATGATGTCATTTCCAGGCCCTTATTATATGAGATGTTAAAGGGACTTACATAAGAAAAAGAAGATCAAAAATAGGAACAGTAAAATGACAACAAACTCACAGCTATTAACAACTGAACCTAAAACAAAAACAAACTGAGCAAACAACTAGAACAGGAACAGAATCACAGAAATGGAGATCACATGGAGGGTTATCAGTGGGGAGGGGAGGTAATTGGGGGAAAAGGTACAGGGAATAAGAAGCATAAATGGTTGGTACAAAATAGACAGGGGGAGGTTAAAAATGGTATGGGAAATGGAGAAGCCAAAGAACTTGTATATATGACCCATGGACATGAACTAAGAGGGGGATGCAGCTGGGAAGGGGGAGCTCAGGGCAGAGGGGAGTAAAGGGGGGAAACGGGACAACTGTAATAGCATAATCAATCAAATATATTTAAAAAAAGAAGACTGCTGAGTCAGCTGGGTAGAACATGGGGTAGGAGTAACTTGGCTCCCTCTCTGCCTCACACCAGCCACCCACAAAAGTCAGTTTCCGGGCCAGCTAGGAGCCGCCATGCCAGAGGAAACCAGTGAGGTCGCCCTTACATTCTTCCCTCAGGGCGGAAAAGACTTCATAAAAAAGACATCAAAAGTACTACCATAAAAACGTGATAAATTGAACTACATTAAAATTAAAAGCTTTTCTTCTTTAAAAAAGACAAAGAGGCTAAAAGATAAATCACAGAGTGGGAGAAAATATTTGCAACACAAATAACCAATACACCAGAATTGCCAGAATATGTAAAGAAATTCTGCAAATCAATACAGAACGACACAGAGCTGTGCCAGTCAGGGACTTCCTGCCTTCCGGTCCCCAGTCGCCCTGCTCCGCCCTGCTTTGAAACACCAGAGCTGGACTCTGCCAACCTCACCTCTGCAGGCCGAGCGCTCTGTGCCACTCCCTGCCATCAGGGGGTGCTGGAGGAGCCACACAGTGCAGGGCGGGGTGGGGGGGGGGCTGTCTTTTTCCTCCTGGGGTTTCCCTGCACTGCTGGTGAGCTGAGCAGCGCTGGGCAGTGGTTCCTCACAGCACCCGCGTGCGGGCTCCCTCTCTGGGGCCCAGCAAACTTCATCTTCACCACAGGGGCATGTCATCTCAGAGATCTGAACCTGAAACTGCTGATTTTTTCCTGACTGCCTCTCCCTGGGCCCTGGGGTGATTGCTTCCTGGGGTTGTCAATGAGATCCACGTCGGAGCTCTCTTTTCCCTCTTTCCATTCTTAGCCACCCTTTGCTTTAACAATAAACTTTCTCTGTTGAAATTATTGGATGTGTTCATTTATTTTGTTTTAAGATTCCACTCATAAGTGAAATCATACGGTGTTTGTCTTTCTCTGACTTACTTCACGGAGCCTGACACCCTCTAGGTCCATCCATGTCACTGCAAATGGCAACACTGATACAGCTGAGTGGCCCTGTCCCTCCAGGGACAGCTGGGTGTTTCCACCTCTTGGCTACCGGTGGGAGGGGGGGGTGCCAGTAACACTGATCAGTTTGCACAGCGACAGTCACCAAGCCTGGTGTGGTGACTGCACTGTGAGACGTAAATGTTGAGTCACCATGTTGCACACTGAAACTCACGAAACATTGCACGCCCACTGCACATTCACAAAAATAGAGGACCAGGTGTGGGCTCTTTCTCCTAACTGGACAGGGCCGCACCACAATCCAGGAAGTGACGCGAGAGACACGCACGCAGCTCCCTCAGACACATGTCCAAACGACAGACGTGTGAACGAGGGCCCGGCTTCTTTTCACCTGAGAAACCCAAGTCCACACAAATGCGCCACCACGTGCCCGTCAGGACGGTGACGATTAGAGAGACTCACAATGCCCAGTGCTGGTGAGGAAGCGAAGCAGTCAGATCTCTGACATTGCTGATGGGTCTGCGGACTGACACAGCCACTTAAAAAGAGACATTGTCTGTTACCCTCTGACCCAGCAAGTCTGCTCCCTGGCACAACACACGGGGCCGCCCACAGCAGCATGGCTTCTGCAGCCGACTCTGACAAAAGGCGAAGCACGCATGGGGGGGTAAACACGGCACACTGACTTAATGCAGAGCTAAACAACAGCAGAAATGAACAGGTGACAGCTACCCTGCCACAGCGTGAATGAGTCTTACAAACATGATACTGGCCAACAGGAAGGAGCCAGACACAGGAAACACGTGGTGTCCAGCTTTCGTATACATTTTTTAAAGGCGACACTCATCTTTCAGCACTTGGTGTTGCTCTGACTTCAATACCTTTGAGTGGGAAAGAGGGAGGAGGGAGGGGGATAGAGGAGGGGAGAGAGGAGGGGGTGGGGGTGGGGGGGCTTTGGGGGCAAACATGTTCTGTCCTTGACCAGGCTGTGGTTACACAGTTGTGTTCCCCTGGTGATGACTCACCAAGTCTGCACTTCGGACTTTCATCCTTTTCTGCATTTGTGTGATTCTTCAATTAAAAAGTAAACTTAAAAAAGGAAAGAAAAGGTGTCATACTACCAAACGTTTAATATCCAAAATATGTAAAAAGCTTCTGTACAGAAAAAGAAAAACAACCTTGAAGAGCAAGAGGCCAAGGCCACAGTAAATGCCCCGCGTGTTAGCTACAGCTGGCCACCACACACAGGTCCCCCAGTCTCACTAGCCCCGGGAAGTGTTCCCAAATGCCAGGAGCCCGTCTGAATGGGAAGAGAAAGGTGTCCGTGGGGTGTGGGTAAATAGGCACTTTATTATCAGTTGGTTACCAATTGTAATACATTTTGGAGAGTAATTTGGCATTAGCTATCAAAACTAAAACATGAGTGCCCTTCGGCCCACCATTTTACTTCTAGGGGTCTGAAAAGGAGTCACACATGTTTAAAAATATGTAAGTAAAAGAACATTTATTGCAACATTATTTGTGACATGAAAGAAAATGGAAAAGTAAATGTCCAGCAGTTGGAAAGGAAAACCGGGTACAGCCCACAGTGGGACTCCACGTGGCCGTCAAAGAGGGTGACGGCCCCGCTTGACCGGCAGGACAAAACCCGCTGAGTGGCCGACTCCAACGGGCCGCTCTCCAATCAGAACACTGGGAAGTGCGGCGCTGACGCAGAAGGTAGACACACACGGTGTATTGCGAAGGGTGTCTTTCAAGGCTCACTCTGTAGGCTCATGTCCTACTTAACTATCTTGCCAGAGTATTTTTTAAATTGCCCAAGTAAAGCATTAATAAGCAACAACGTGAATTTAAAGTCCCACTACAAGGCCTGAGAGGTACCAGGGGCCCCAGATGCAGACTTGGTACTGAAGAGCAACCCCTCCCCAACATGCACTTGAGATGAAGACATCTATTCAGACAGAAGGAGAAGGTGGGAGCTGAATCCCTGTCTATAGAAGAAATCCCTCGTTCTGAGCTGGTTTATCCTTGGCCCGCTCGGTCTGGAATACCTCCTTGGACCATCTCCACTGGCCTAGAGGTGGCGGTGAGAGAGGGCATGTGGCGGAACAGCTGCAATTGGTAAAAGCTAGTCAGGAAGGAGGAAGACGGCCCCACCAGGCTGATGACTTAGACCAGCAGAGACCAGCTCCACTCAGCGTGGCAGCTGGTTTGACCTTACTGACCCCGGCCTCAGCACAGGCTCACTGCCACACACATCGGCACATGCCGCACGACACACCGCGCGCCACCACGGTCAGGATCGAAGCACCTACGAGGGCACAAAATGACAAGCAGGGCTCTTCTGAGAAGTCTCCACTCCTTTTCTAGAAAAATCTTGAGTGTTCCTTCCCCTCACTGAATGCCCTACCCCTCAATTAAACGAGCCTCCAAACAAGAAATGAATTCCACGAGGGAGGGGCCGCTCTGGCCGTGCAGCAGCCCACTCTCCGCCTCACAGCTTCACTGACGCACTCGCCTTCACTGTAGACTCTGCTGACTTGTGTTTGAGTTCTGTCCTGCGTGAGGTCAAGAACCCACAGCGGGTCATGGACCCTTGGGTCCCCCGACCCCGGAACACCTGCAGAGTAGGAAATCCCCATTCTGGACAAAGGCTGGGGGCTGTCCAGTGGGAGAAAATATGGACCTCATATTGCGACTTTAGATTTTCCATTAGCCACATTAAGAAAGGAAAAGGAAACGGGTGGAATTAATTTTAATTGTATATTTATTTAACCAAACATAATAAAACTGTTATCATCTCAACAGGTAATCCGTATGAAGGTGTTCGTGAGATATTTTGTTTTCTGCAAAGTCTTCAAAATCTGGGTGTATATTATGCTTACGGTATATCGCAAATTGAACACTACACTTTTCTTGATCTGTATTTAAATTTCATAAAATTTACAGCTGGAAAGCAGATTCAAATACCTAAGCTGTTCCAAACATATTTAAACATACTTAATAGTTTTCTAACAACTGAGTTAGGTATCGGCCATTGAACTTAAATCAGCTAAAATGAAGTTAAACTAAAAGTCCAGGTTCTCAGTCAACCTCAGCGCACTTCGAGTGCTCAGTGGCTCCACGGCAGGTGGCGCAGGTCTGTCCCAGCCCTTCCCTGTGGCTCCGAGGTGGCTCTCTGGGTCACGGGAGAGCTGCAGGCACTGAGAGAACCAGGTGAGGCTGGAGGTCAGCGTTGCGCAGGGTGGGCAGACAGCCTCACCCCATTCACTCAGCTGCCCAGTGCCGCTGTGCAGAGCTGGTGAGGACGAGGCAGGGGCCTGGTGGGCCGTGAAGCACCGCCACTGGCGCACATTCCTGAGAGATGAGCCTGACCTTGGGATGAACCCAACAGGATGACCTAAGCTGAGGTTTCACAATGTGGTGGCCGAGGGGAGCAGGTGGCGGCAGCAGCTGGGAGCTCTCTGTGAGCTGGGGTGGACCTCACCCTCTCTGAGCACGTGAGCCTCGGCCGAGGGCTCCCTGGGCCTATAGGGAAACTGAGGGAGCCTGCAGCTCTGCCCTGCACCAAGGCCTCTTCGCCTCTTGGCTGGAAGGAGGCACAGGGCCTTCAGTGCCACCACACCGCGGCACACTCATGCCCGAGGGCAAAGAACTTCCCCTGAAAACAGGACGGGCTGCTTCCCACCTCGTGAGAAGTTGCTTCTCTCTCTCTCTCTCCTTCCCTCTTTCCTCCCCCTCCCCCAACTCCCGTCAGTGTGAAGCTTCTGCTCCAAAACCTCTCTTGAGAACCCCCACGGAGCCTCTCTCTGAGCTCTGGGCTGGGAAGACCACATGCTTCCATCAATATTCTAGGTTTCCATTCTGGTAAAATTAAAATTTCATGGATTAATTCATTTCTGTGTTGTGCCTAACACATCCCATGAACCCAGTCAAATAAAGGCATGATCCTTATGCTTCAGGACCCCACGGTTGGGCAGAGGAAGCCAAGGGCACCTTCCTTGGTTGACAACAGTTTTGCAGAGCCCAGGCTGTGGGGTAGAGGCCCCTGGGAGTTTCGAAAGCACTTATGCCTGGGACACACCCCAGGGGCTTGGGGGTCAAGACTCATTTTTATCTATCTATCTATCTATCTATCTATCTATCTATCTATCTATCTATCAGCTCCTATTTATCTATCTCTCCGTCCATCTGACCCATCACCATGTTAAAAAAACGACCATCCTCTTCCCACTGAACTGCCTGACTTCTTTGTTATTCGTCACGTGTCTGGATAGGGTGACTATTAACGCCACTGATGAAGTTGACTGTAAATATAGCTACATGTGTTCATAACTTTTAAAGTATTTCTATTTCTACCGAAGTAATAAACGTGTGAGCCGAAAACAAGCGGCTCTGAAGGGCTCTGCTGCCCCTGCCCTCGGCACACAGCGGCCTTGCCTGGTTTTAACCACTTTTAATTAATGCTTATATTGCTGTTTCTTGATTTATGAGCGCTACATATTATATACTGATTTCTTGTTTAATTAGGTTTTTTTTGCTCTCCCACGCCCACTCCCCATTTCCCCTTCTCCACATAATCAATATGTCTGCATCACAACTTACGGTCAAACCAGGGAGGAGCCAACCAGCAGACAACCATTGTTCGGTACAACTTTTGGGGTTTTCCTTTTTGGCACTGACAACTGCTTCCTTTTCTAATTACTTAGTGCTCTGCACACTGAGAGCCATTTCTCCCCAGATGCTCCAGAAGACCTGTCAAATGTCTGTCGGCATTTTCTCAAGTTCCAGACATATTTGCAAGCACCTCGTATGCTCCCCTGGCCCAGACCTCCCTCCGGCCCGGGCTGGACTTCCTCCCCCAGGCCAGAGCTTCGGTGAGAAAGAAGAATTGTAATCTCGACCCCCCCCCCGGCCCCTTGTATGCGGGCATTCTGTTTTGTTTCCTGCTCAGAAGCCCTGAGAATCGACTCTTTATTCCCGGTTTTCTGAAATTGTGTGACAATGTGGTTGGCATGTATTTTTGATGTTGTTTATTCTGCTGGATGCTTCATGCATCCAGCCAATCTGACAATTACTTTTTTTTATCCTCACATGAGGACATTTTTTTTCTATTGCCTTTAGAGAGAGAAGGAGGGGGGAGAGAGAGAGAGACAGAAAAACACTGATGTGAGAGAGAAACATCAGTGGGCTGCCTTTTCCTATGTGCCCTGACCAGGAACTGAACCCTCGGCCTTATGGTCTATGAGATGACGCTTCCACCAAGAGCCACACTAGCCAAGACCCATCTGAAAGTTTCTAATTATGATTTCTTTGTTGACGTTGCCCCCAGAATTTTCTCACACTGGCCAGGAACAGACACTCCTGGACAGACTCCACACATGTCTCGTTCTCCATCTTCTGTCCCACCCATTGGTTTTGCTCTCTTATCTCTTGTCTATTCCTCTAAGTCGTTCTCAGTTTGCTTATTAGCTCTTATTTTTGTGTCTCTCCTTGTTGGGTCTTCTCTCATGCATTGCAATTTTTTGGCTTTCCGTTCGTATTTAAAAGTGAGACTGTACACTCCTTGGACACTCCCGTGTCCCCATCAGACCACCACTGTGGACCTCCACTGCGGTGCTGTCAGCCTGCTAGCCTTTTGTCTTTTGGTTGAACAGAGCCCTAACAGCAGACCTGGGAAGCATTTGCATTTGAGGCCATCTGGTTTCTCCAAAACATCACCCTTCAGGGTCAGACCTGGTGGTGGGGTAACCCCAGACTGCTGACACCATGAGAGCACAGCCAGGGAGCAAGTGTGCCGTGAGACAGTCCTTGGTTTGCATTTGCTCCCCGTTTTGTTTTCAATTTAGTGCCTTCTCTCCCAACTGCAGCCGGCTTCCCCACATCTGCAGCCTTTCAGTTCTAAACGTAATAAAACCCCCACTTCCTGTAGAGATGGGAATGGGATGCATCCTTGGCTACACATGGGAGACGGGGAGATTGGAAAAGGCATGGGGGGTGGCATCTCACTGCTCAGTACAGATGTGCCTCCCTGCGACTGGTGCTGCCAGGCCCTGAAACTTCCCAGGGCCCCAGGGGGGAATTAACTTGTTTTCCGCAGCTCTGGCCTTTGCTGGCACAAAGGCTCCATCTTCCTTGGCACTTCAGACACATTTTCGCCTGCCCTGTTGGCTGCCTTTGAACTACTTAATTTACATCTAGGAACACTGTTGATGTCACATCTATTCTGTTTATCTGTGTGGGTTATTATTAAAGTTACTTTGCTATTGCACCAATAGGGGTTTTTTTCAAGATTTTATTTATTTATTTATTTTTAGAGAGAGGGGAAGGGAGGGAAACATCAATGTGTGGTTGCCTCTCACATGCCCCCTCCTGGGGACCTGGCCCACAACCCAGGCATGTGCCCTGACTGAGAATTGAACCGGCGACCCTTTGCTTTGCAGTCCAGCACTCAACCCACTGAGCCACACCGGCCAGGGTACACCAATAGAGTTTTGAGAGAATAAAAAAATACAGGAGAAACTTAACCTACATCCTTGTCTTCATAGATATTTCTAATATAATATCTAAATCTCTTTACATATGCACACACTATTATGCCCCAAATTAAGCAGAGAGTACTTACTTATTTTAAAATAAATCTTGTACTTTCATAAAGACTAACAGAAAGAAAATTGGCATATCATAAAATGTAAAAATGCAGGTCCATATTCTATGACTAAAATACCATGAAATGCATTGCCAAACAGTTAAAAACCCATCTACCTGTCAATAACAGTGACTCTTACTAATACCCTTATTATTATTATTAGTTTTATTACTACTAGTAGTAAGTAACTCTTGGAATAAAGAAGAAGTCCAGGTAAATTTCAAACTCTGTAAAAACAAACGCACCAAAAAGCGGTGTGCAAAGATCTGTGAGTCCTGCGTGGATGTAGAGAGCGGAAAACAGAGAAAGTTGGAAGTTAAAGACAGAAACCTAAAACTCAAGAAGCTTAAAAATGAATAAAAAATAAACCAAAACTCGTGAGAGTATTTAATAAAGACAATGGGAACATTTGCTAAAACAGAAATTTCAACAAGTAAATGCAACCCCAAATCTTGCTCAATAAAACTAATAAAATATCATACTTTTCATGGGACAAATCAAGAAGGAAAAAGAGGGGCAAAACGTTAGAAAAAATGGGACAGCTAAGCTACTGAGAATATTATAAAGGTTATTAGTAATTTACACATTGCTTTATGCCAGTAACTGTGAACGCTTCAATCGAAGGTTCAAAGTTAACGTCCAGTGGTGCAAACCACCACGAGGAGACCAGCTGCCCGAGCACCCTGACCACCCAGGGAAGAGCAAAGGAAGTCGCATGTCAATCCCCAAAACACGCCAGGCTCAGACCGCTTCACGGGCAAGTCCTACGTCTCCCTACTCGGCAGAAATGGCACTAGGCTGTGCAAACTGCTCCAGACCGTCAAAATAAAAATATAAGGCTTCTCAACTAATTCTGTGATCCCAGTCTAACTTCCTACCCAGGCCAGATAAAGAGCTTTAAAACACGCGACAAATCAATAAAAAGGAAAGAAAAGCGTAACAGTCTTACTTTTGAACATCAGCGCAGCGACCCTCCAGGAAACAACACAGACGTCACTCCATCAACAACGCAAAAACAGGTGCGCTTTGACCAACCATGGTCTACTCAAGAAGGCGAAGACGGAGTCAACATTAGAATCTTGTAATTAACTGACTTAAATGACTAAACAAACAAAAATTCCTATCGTTTCAAGAGATAAACGACTTTAACACCCATTCTTATAAGCACGACTAGCCAGTGAGGGAGAACGGAATGCCCTCATGACAGCGACAACTGGGAGCCACCGCTCATGTTTTCTTTACATGGCACAATGTGAGCAGCACTCCCAGTGAAGTCAGAGGCCCGACCAGAGTGGCTGCGGCACCCACGGCGGTTCTGCCCGTTACTCTGAGGGGTCCAGTGGGTCCAACAGAAGCAAGAGCTGCAACCCAAAAAGGAAGAGGCGACATTTCCTCTAAACAGCAGGCTTCATACCCGAATTCAGTATGAGATTAAAAAAAAGACCACCGGACCCAGAGCTTCCCTCCCCTCTAGCCACCATCAACTAGAAAAGAGAGCGGAAAAAGGTGCTGCCTTCAAAAGGACCTGCATAACAGTTCCTGAAATTCCTAGGAAAAAACACATCTTTCTTTTCCAAGTTTTCTTGGCAGGTCTTTCTTGAGTGCCAGACTAAGGTATCAGAATGTGTGTGTGCATATGTGTGTTTCTCCTCTATGATCCTCTCCAGCAACCCACAAAAGGGGATGTTTTTCTGTACCCCCCCCCAGGGGGCAGACAGCAGGCCCAAAAGGACAGGGGTGCCCAGGACATACGCATCTCTCCCCATCTCAACGCTGGCTGAGGAGGTCTTGCCCCACATCAGCCATGGGTCCCGGAGGAGACAGAAGGCAGGTGATGGGCTCCGGCTTCCCCAAGAGGAGCTCAGAGGCTGGCAGCGCCAGGAGCAGGTGGTGAGGCCCAGGAACAACAGGTCTTGACACACCTGTGCAGGTCGGGCTTCTCAGCTTCAAGGAAAGCTTGGCCTGGGAGCGAGAGTCCCCCAACCTCCAGGCCATTATGGGTTTGGAACAAGCATGGCTGGAGAGACTCTGACGGCCCTAAAGGTCAGAAACCTTCCTCTGTCTACTCGTCACCTGGTCCACTGGCCCTCGGTTCAGGTCCCTGTGTTGAGGGCAGCAGGACACAGAGGAGGCCCACGTCCTTATGCACGGATTGAAGCCCCTGCCACACCAGCCCGGGACCAACATGGGAACAGGATGAAGTGCCCTCTCGCACTGGCTCTGTTGTTTCCTCGTGTCCCACGTCACCTGATCCTGCTCTAACTGGTGCCTTTATGAGTACCCGTTTCCTCATCTGTGAACTTTGGATGAACTTCCGGGTCTCCCTGTGACAATGGGGACTAAGGCATTCAATGTGCTGGGACAGTTTTCACTATTTCCTGAGCACCTCATGAGTATTGAGAGTTATTATCATTGTTGTCACCAACAATGCTACATCAGAACGTACAGTAAAGAGCTGTTGGAAACGCAGGTAAGTATAGACGGAGAAACAATATCAGAGGTGAGACACAGCTGCGTTTTTCTGATTTGGTGTCATATTTTAGTCTGTGCTCCCTCAATGTATCAGTGTCCGAGAAGTCTATTGATAAAGCTGACTTAATAGTAATACATCAAGCTCCGCAGAGATAACGCTTGTTTTTTTCTAGTACACAGGATATTTAGAGTGATAATTACATGTTGGAACTCTAAAATATCTGAACAGATTCTTAAGCCACTTGCAATGGCTCTGTCCTCTGACCGCAATGCAGACAAACCACATTTCCACGTCACAGTAAAACATAAACCACAACCACAGACACAGACTCTCGAAGAAACCAGAGAGAACAGCATAGGAAACTCACAGGCTGCAGCCAAAGCTGTACTTACTATTACAGTAATAATCATAGATGTTTTTCTTATAAGCAAGATGAAAATAAAAACAAATACTTTGACCATCAAACTCAGCGAGTCAGCAAGAGACAGACAGAGTGAGGGGAGCAGGAAGGAAGAAGCAGAGACAACGGCACCAGCGCGCAGTCAGCAGACCTCCTAATAAAGGCGACCGGGCTCTCGGAAAGGACAGATAAAATATTCAAAACCAAGAAATCTAATCAAGGAGAAATGAGACCAAAATAGGGTTGAGAATAAAGGCATAATCACAAATACGAAGGGGATTTATAGACGCTTAGAGATTTCCATGAACAACTCTGCTAAATATGGAAACCGCATAAAATTCATAATGTTTAGGGAAAACATTTAAACTGACTGAAGAAAATCTAGAAAATGCAAATGTACCAGAAACTCTTACAAAAAAATTGAAAAGTGTTGTTAAAGACCCAGCCCAATGGGACCACAGGGTGTCCCAGGCAAGTTTTTCAACCCTTTCGGGGACAGGTGACCTTGCTGTAACTTAACTCTTCTAAGAACGAGAAAAGACCAAGTCCCTCAGCCTCCGTCTCTGACTCTGTTTCTCTCTCAGCCACACAGAAATGAAGAAGAGAAGACATTCCAGAAAAGACGAAATACAGTTTGAAAATATATTTTTGCTTATAATATGATTATCTACCTGCAAAACCCAACAGAATCAACAAAAAAGCTATTGAAAGTAATAAGAACTGAGTACAGTATCATGTTACATAATAAAATATTTAAAAAATCACTATTTTATCAGAAATACCCAGTTGATAAATCTAATAGAAAATTATCCCCAATTTATTGTAACATCCCAAGCAGAAAAACACACAGAAATAAATTTAACAAGAAATGGGCGGGACCTGTGGGGTGGGGAACAAAACCTATAAAACCTGAGTGAGGAGGGCAAGCAAAGCGGACTTGCAGAGGGAACAGCATGGGGGTGGGGGGTGGGGGTGGAGAGACGCCAGAGCACTGGGTGGTCACGTGGAAATGAACGCCGTGGAAATGTGTCTTTTCCAAGACTCTGAGAGACAATTTATGAAGACATTAGTGAGAAATCCCCTGCGCCCACCAAAGTCTGAATAGACGTGAAGGACGTGACGTGGAGGCAGAGCTGACTCGCATGAGGAAGGAGCCGCGGCTGCTGGTAGGTAGTTCAACTGACTGAGAGGAGATGACCCCAGAAGAGCGTGGCATTCACACGTGAAGTGACTCTGGGTGTGGGCGCAGACCCTGGGGCGCTCCTGCTCCAGACCCTGTGCACTGACGCCTCCCACCTGACTGCTCAGGGCAGGGGCGGAGCCCTCCACCCCAGTCTCTACTTGGGAGTGATCTTCCAGGTCAAGAGAGTCCTCATCCACGCTGCATGTGAGGACACACTGCTTCATGGGTGGGCACACTGTCCTGAGTTTCTGTCCCACTGCCACCAGCTTGTCCTCAGGCTTCAAGTTAAAGAAGAGGGTGGCTTCTCCATCTGTCCAAGACCACAGAAGACAGTCTGCCTGGTAGGTTCGACTCAGTGGCTCACACTGATCTTCTGGGTCATTTCTAAACCCTCACCACACTTCTTTGGAGAAGGGGTTTCTGGGGTTACCCTCAGACAAGCTTGGGGAGCCCCAGCCTTTACCGCTGTCGGCGCCCCTCCTGACCCACCCACAGGCCACTGGGAAGAGAGCTGCACACCTTCTGGAGAAAGGCTGCAGCTCCAGTCCAGCCAGAAGACTGCCCCGAAGGCCCTGGCACTTGTCTCCACACCCCGCGGGCACCCCCGGCCACCACACGCAGACACACCAGGTCTCATCCATGCGCCGTTCTGACCCAGGCCCACCTGGCAGGCAGAAAATGCAAACACCGGGATTTTTCTACTTCCTGTCAATTAACCAGAGAAGCTGGTTATTTAAGTTTGTATACTAGCTCAAAGTCACACCGGTGTCTGGAGGGCCCGAGAGGTTTCTCAGAGACTTTCTTAATCTGGGCCACCGGCTGCGGATGTCCACGTGCACCAGGTGGGTAGTCAAGATGGATGAGTGAGGAGGGAGATGGCCCAGGAAGGCCCTGAATAGTCTTGGTGGTCAGGGGACATTAATCTCGAGGTGTGAGATCTACTTTCTTTGAGGAGTGAACGTCACCCTCTGGCCGCCACACTGCATTGGTCTGGTTAATCTCCCGTAACTCAGGCTCTAGGACTGACCCCGTAAGTGAGTGCCGCTCTGGTGGGACTTCGCTCTTCAGCTTTTCCAAGTGGTACAGGTCACGGACATCTCTCCTCTGACCCGTTCACAGACACCAGCATTCCCTGAACCCACACGGTTGTGCACACCATCTGGGGTCATCTCTCCCCTTGAGGTCAATGTCACATGTAACTGGCATTACTGGGCACGCCTTCCCTGAGCATCTGCACACGCCAGACCCTGAATAACATGCTGCTGGAGGGTGAAGACAATTACGGTGTGGCCTCTGCCCTCCCGAAGTTCATGCTCAATTAGGGGAGAGTCGGCTCTCCCCTGGTGGAGCACGTGCTGCTGCTGAGGGGTGGCCCAGGGAGGCACAGCAGACCGGCGCTTGCTGCTGGCTCTTGGAAGTGGGGCACAGAGTGGCCTTGGGCAAGGGACAAGCAGCCATCAGGGGAGACGAGCACAGGTGGAGGGGCCACAATCGCTGTGACGAAGGGTTAGACGTGAGAGGGAAAGACAGAAGGGCTACAGGACATTAAGACGGGTCGTTCCCTTCTCAGAACTGGACAAAGCAGAAGGACAGTCTGTGCCACACTTACCTTCTTGCAAAAACTCAAACGAACCGTCTGATAATTGGTATGTGAGGCCTGAAGCTCCTGGCCACACTGAAGGTGTGTAAAGAGCTGAGGGAGAGGAGAGGAGAAGAGAACCTGCAGGGGCATTTCTTGGAAAAAGTCCCAGGATGACTTCACCCCTCTTCCAACCACACCTGGAGACAGGAGAGAAACCCTTCCACAGGGTCCCTTGGGGAGCTTGCTGTGTGTCCCATGGCCAGGGCACAAGGGCTGGCGTCTATCTCCACCTGGGAAACCCAGGGAGCACATCTTATGGGTCAGCTGATGTGGCGGCAGCGCAGGGTCAGCCCCGTGCCCCAGCGTCTGTGTCTGCGGGGGGAAAGGCCTGCCTGCTGGGCCCACTCACTCCTCCCTGGGATGAGCAGAAATGAGGGCCGAGTGCAGCCAGCCTGGGGAGACTGCAGCACCTGCTTCATAGAAAATCCCTTCCGAGAAGAGCCCGCCAACGCAGCCCTCAGAGCAGCCAGGGTCGGCGAGAACTGCGCCGAGCCCTCAGCTGCCCCTTTTGCCTCCTCCGATGGCAGGGCCCAGACACATGGGCTTGAAAGTGAGAGCACAGGTGAGCCTGAAGGCAGGTTCTGGGGCGTCCCACCTTCGAAGGCTCGGGGGGCCAGCAGGGGCTGGGGAATGGAAGTCAGCCTTGTGGAAAAGTTGGGAGCTGACCTACAGAGACTGGCTTCCTGAATTACCGAGTTAAGGAGGGAGGGGACAGCCCAGCAGGCAGCCTTAAGGGGACAGAAGGAGGGGCCTGGGGCTAAGCAGCTGTCCCTGCTTCTCCTTGATCCCTGCACTGGGCATCGCACTGAGGCCTTGGGCAAGCGGGGCTTGCGTGCCAGGGCGCGCCGGGCACACTTTCAGGGCTGTCCGATCTCAGCGTTTGCAGAACCTGCGTCCTGTTTGTGGAAAAGAGAAGTAATGGACTTCCAGGCCTCCTCCGTCCCAGGAGGAGGGGCAGCCACCTCTCCGAGCTGCTGTGCAGCCCCTCCCCCCTAACGACTGCACAACGGTCTGCCTGACCACCTCCTGCTGGGCGGACACCGGCCCCTCCCCAGTTTTCATCATTATACGTAATGGTGTGATGGACGTCCTTGGGCACAAACCCTGGCGGTTCCCTGACCACGTCCTATGGTGACAGCAGCATAAGGAGACTCCTGAGCAAGTGAAACATTTGAGGCTGGTGGCACATAATGCCAGTTTCCCCAAAGCCTTGCACCCATTTATCACCCCGTGTGTGAGTGGAGGTGTAATTCACCTTCCTCCCACACTGCCAAGCGGTGGGCGTGAAATAGTTGAAGACCTTTTCTAATATGATCAAAGATAAATGGTATGTCAAGGTCTTCATTTGTATTCCTCTGAAGCCTAGTGAGAAGAAATAATTTTCTATGTTGACCAAACGTATTTGCTCTCTGATGACTTTTCATGTGTTACTTGTTGTTTTACACTTTTTCACATCAGTTCATACCCATCCTTGGTATAATAAAGAAAAACGAGGAAAAAAGAAGAGAGACTTGTGTCTCGAGATAAAGGCCCACTTCTCATCAAGGCAGGAATGTGCCGAGGGCCACCTCCTTTCACACCTTACACACCCGCTGCCCTCCGGCCTGCACTGCACCCCCCCACCCTCCGACCTCGGGCCTAGCACAGCAGGCTTCTGGGGCTTGCCCTCCCTGCCTCGCCCCCGTTCTTACTGGTTTTTGTTCCCTGCTAATCCTATATGTGGCCTCTGAAGTCACCCCTGACCCCCAAGGTCAGACAGGTCCCCTCCCTGATTTTGTCACTGTTAGAGCTGGGACACTGTTCTACCACAAGCTGAGGATGCCTCAAGTTGTCAGATTGCTTGACTCCACGTCCCTGTTGTGAAATGTTTGATTTTAAGTGTCTCTGGTGTCCGTTAGTTCTTTAGCAGGTAAGCTCCTTGAGGGCAGGTCCCTACTGAGTGAACAAACAAGAAGGGGCCTGACCATCCCCACTGGACACCAGCTCCGGAGACAACTGGTAGCCAAACTCTGATGAGAACTGGGGGGCTGGGCCTGGTGGAGAGCCTCACGAGCAGTCCGAGCACCTTCTCCCAAGCGCGTGGACAGAGCAGAGAAGGCCGTGTGCATCTGGACAAAGGCTCTGAGGTAGAAGCATAAAATAAAAAGGAACTCCTAGCGCAGGGCACGTGAGTGGTCTGTCTCCCTGTGAACTCCGTCCCACACATCTCTTCTCTGCTTCTCGTTCCCTAGTTACTGCTCTGGGTTCCGACCCTGTAATGAACCCCATGGTCCTGCTTGCGTGCTCCTCTTTAACCAGGAACATCAGTGCTCCATTAACCTTTGGGGGAGGGTTAGCTACCCCAGGGTTGAAGGCTAGAATGTCTGGTGTGCCCGTGGCCTTGGCTCAGGAGGTTGGCCTGAGTTAGTGGGAGGTCAGCATGTGAGGGGAGAGCTCTTGTGAGCTGCATCAGGGGGAGGCATCACGGGTTTCCATGGAGAGCGCTCTGGCTCCTTTCCCCTGGGGCTGCTTAGACCTGTGTGCACTTTTCCCCTCTGACCAGTGGAGAAGTCCAGGGACCCAAGAAGTTCACACCGATGGTTTGTGAAGCAGAGGGGTGGTTCCTTGTGATGTTTCTTCTAGCAATGATCATCGCACAGGGAAACACAATAAAGGGGAAAATCAGGGGGAGACTCCACTAGCTACCATTTTGTACAAGCAGTACGAGCTTCTTTTGCAGTGTCCTCAGCAAAGCTGGACTCCCTTCCTCTCCTGCAAAGTGTGAGCAAAGGATCAGCTGGCCACGTCCTCCTGGGTGAGTTGGTCGAATAGCAGTACCATTCCCTGGGTGACGTGAGAATTCTCAGAGCTCCTGGAAGGGGGCTGGAGCCACCCATAGAAGCCCAGGATTTCTGTGGAATGGCCTATAGATACCACCTCGCTGCACCCTCACATCAGGACTTTAAGGCAGACAGGATGACTCCAGCAGATGTGGTGCCCCACCGAAGGCGGGGTGACCGGTTAGCACAACACCGCAGACACACAGCAGCCTCCTCACTCCAGAGTCCATATCCAGTTCTGACTGCTACCACCAAGTCAGCTCTGCCATGCCGTCCACAGACACGCCAGAGCAGAGCCTCCCCAGCTACAGACAGACAACGTTAGAGCACCTGCAGGTGGGTGGGGTTTTCCTGGGCTCCTCCCACCACCAGCTGGTGGTGCTGAGAAACTACCGAGGACATGCAATGAGAAAGCACTCTCCACAGGAACATGCCAGAAGCAGCAATCTAGATTACATCATAAGCCTAACAATCCCTCTCACTGCTCCCTGAGCCCTCCCCCTGGTGCGCAAACCAAGAGCACCCCGCCTCAGCCACCTTACCCAGCAGCGCTCACCCACAGACATTTCCACAGCATGGGTAGGTGCGCCAACATGCCTGTCTAGAACAGGTGTGTTCTTGTGGCTTGAGGCCATGTAGACCAGTTGCTCTGACCTGGCCTGTGTGGCTCTGTGCACAGCATTCTCAGAAGGCTCTGTGTGAACGGAAGCTCTCGGGCCAGCACCCTGAGTCCCAAGTGCTCCTCTGAGACCCTGCTCCCCTGGGCACGCAGGGCCGCCTCTGGCTCCCAGGGCACCATGGAGAGCCAGGGGCACGCCCCTGGGCAGTGGGACCCTTTTAGGTGGGATAGATGGGGCTCATGCCTGGTCTCCCTCCTGGCATGGCCAGGGCACCCACACCTGCCATTGCAAATATCTGATAGTTTAGTTCAAAGCACCTGTTTTTTTTTTTTTTTTGAGGGGATCTTAGAATCAGAGGTATGCATCTCCTTGCTGCAGGGCACTCTATCATGGTTGGTCGGTGCTAGGCCCTCCGTTTTTATTCCTATTTCCCCCCAACATTTTATACAGCAAAGTGGAAAGATGTTCACAGTGGACATCGTGCACCCACCACCTAGACTTCATCTTAATGTGTAACTGTAGCTTCTTTGCCCATCGATCCAAACTCCTCCCACCAATTAACCCATTTGGGGGACACATTTCAAAGTAAACTGCAGACTTCAATATACTTCCCTGTAAATACTTCAATAGTTACTTCAAAATTTGTTTTTAGTCCTTTTTCACTACTGCTGTGAAACGTATACACAATGAGGTGCATTGTAAACGTTGTAACAAACACACACACCAGTATAAGCCCAGCTTCTATCACGATACAGATCACCGCTGTCACCCAGAGAGCTCCTAGCGTCCCCTTCCCCATTCTCCCTCCCCGCCACTCCTGAAGAAAGGCGGCTGTCCTGAGTCCCTCCCAGGGTGAATCAGTGTCCCCTGCACCGCACCGTCGTACGAATGGAGCCCTGCCACACACATTCTTCCACGCAGGGCTGCTTCCACTCCGCACGGCATTTGTGAGCTTCGTTTGTGCTGTCCCTGTCCACAGTTTGCTCCTGTGTCATCGCTGAGCCGTACTCCATGGTCGGCACACGCCAGTATTTGTTCATTTGGTCTCCTGGGCCACTTCGCCTTCGGAATAAAGCTGATTTGAGTGAGTCTCGGTGTGAACATATGTTTACATTTCTCCTCAATAAATACCCAGGAGGGGAACTGGTGGGTCACAGGCTAGGTGTAGGCTTAGATGTATTTTTTAAAGAGCCAGAACTGTTTTCAACATGGCTGCATGCACCGCTTCGCCTTCCCGCCTGACCGCTGCACGCCCTTGCCAATGTTTGGCGGCATGAGATGGAATCTTAAGATTCTGGCAGGTGATGTGTGCTGTCTCATGCTCTCTCATTGAGGTTTCAGTGTGCATTTCTTTATCATGATGGTGAGCACTGTTCCATGTATTTATCTTCTTCTGTGAAGTATCTGCTTAAAATTTTTGTCCATTTCTTTAATTGGGTTATTTGTCCACATATTATTGAATTGTAGAGATTTTTAATATATTTTTTGCTTTAATCTTTTGTGAGATATGATTTACACATACTTTTTCCATACATATATTTTACGTGTATCTTTTCCAGTCTGCGGTTTGCCTTGTATTTTCTTGGTGGTTTCTTTTGATGAACAAAAGCACATCATTTTAATGTAAATTATCATCCTTTTTTATGGTTATTGTTCATTGTGCCCTCGCCAAGAAATGTTTGCCAACCCCAAGTTCACAAAGATATTCTCCTGTTTTCTACTAAAAAGCTTTATGATTTCAGCTTGACTACTGATGTCTATGATCTGACTTAAAACATTCTGGGTGTGGTGTGAGGCAGGAACTGAGGTTCACTTTCTTACATATGAACATCTAGTTATTCAAATACCATTTGTCGACAAATCTTCCCTTTCCCCTTTATATTGTATCAGCAATGGTGGCAAAAACCAAATAACTGTATAAATGTGAATTCAGTTACAGGTCTGCTCTCTTCTTTTTCAAAAGTATTTATTCATTTTTATTACTGCTCTACAGGCCCATTTCTCTCCCCCAACATGAGATGCCTTGGAATGTGTTCCAAGTATAATCTTATAAAATATGTTATTTATTCTTATAAAATATGTTATTTAATGTATAGACATTTTTAATTTATGTAAATGGCATTGAGCTCTTTATCTTAATTGTATTTACATCTTAAAAAGAAGACACACTGTCTCTGACACGTGTGTGTTTCTGCGAGCCACTGACCGGACTGTGAGTGTCCAGTCTGCAGCCTCGTGTGACTCTCTGTTTTGTGTACTCAGGCTCCACCTCTCTGCTCTCTCCGGGTGGACGCCTGCTCACCGCCAGCCTCCTGCACCAAACCTGTGCTCCCGTGGACCTGGGTGAGAATCCTTTGCTGTCGGCAGGGCTGCATTTTCTAAAATCTGTCTATCCCGCTCACAAACCCCTGTCAGACTGCACACACCCCTGCACTGGTCGGGGTCCAGAGCCTTCCTCGGTGGACCTCTGTAACTTCCTCAAGCACTAGCCCTCAGTGGGAAGGAAGCCGCATGCACACGTGTGCCTGCTCCTTGACCCTGGAGCCCCTGGCCCTTGGGAATCAGCCGCCATGCTGGGTGGGTGCCATGCAGCCACATGGAGAGGCCATATGCAGGAATTCTGCTCATCGGCCTCAACGAGGATTCTAGCCAATGGCAGCAACAACTGCCAGGCCAGAGAGTGAATTTCTGATGAAACAGAGACGAGCCTCCCCCACCAAGATCTTCCCACTCGCAGACGGGCGGACAAAAGAGTGACTACTGCTGAGGCCATGAGTGTGCAACGGCTCATTGTGCAGGAGCGCACAGGCCTGCTCGTGTGCCCTGAATAAACACTGCGGACCCCCTCGGACAGCGGCGGGGCCAGGCCTCCCCAGCTGCGACCAGGCCTCTTACTAGTGGTTTGAACATTTCTTCACACATCGATCAGCTCCTGGGGCTCCCCCTCCGTAAGTCGTCTGCTCACGTGCCTTCCCCACTTCCTACTAGGCTGCTATCTTTCCACGTGTTTTGTAGTCTTGACATGAGTCCTCATCCGCTTGAGACACTGCAGACACCCTGTCACCCCAGTCGTGCCTCTCAGCTGAGACGGCGGTGCTGTGGGTACAGCAGACGCGTGACAAGACAAGACACTCTGTGAAGGAGAAGCCCCATCTGGGCCTTAGTTGCCTTGAGCACCTGAGAGCAGTTTCCAATAGTGGTTCCTCACATTTTTACACAATGTTTTCCAATTTGAAAAACATGGGCATATGTATGAATTTATTTAAAGATGAAAACAACCCTAAAAGGGAGCTATTATCACGCCCTTGCCCATTTTGTAACTTGGTAAATGCAAGTCCCGCTATTTGAAGTGGTCTGTCCGAGGTCACACAGCTCGCACACGTAGTCGGAAGAGACATGCACTCCACCTTCTGAGGGGCTGTGGAGTGGGGCTGGGGGCTGAGAAAGAACTGCCACTGAGTCAGCTGGCGCCCCAGCATCCTAGGGGAACAGGTGGCTGCTGGGGCATCAAAGTGGCTCAGCCTGGGAACCAGAGTGTTGGGGCAACCCCTGCCTTTTCCACGAGCCCCAGGCTGGTGAGTAATTTCTCCTGTTTAGGCTTTAGCATCCTCATCCATAAAATAACTCAGGAACGATGACAACGACATCGCAAATGCAAAAACTGGCGGGGTACCAGTTTTACCCTAAACATCTAAGGAGTCGTTCACCTATGGGAAGATCTTGGGTATGGCAGAACGTCAAGCTCAGCTCAAGTCCTGAAAGGCTGTGTGACTTCAGGAAAACTGCTTCACCTCTCTGGGATTCAGATTGCTCTCTAAGGACTTTTCCAGCTTAGGGATCATGCTGACCCTGAGACAGGGCCAGAGACTGCTCCAGCAAAAGGGCAGGTGTGTGGGGGGGTGGGTGTCTGTACTCTCCTTGGTCCTTGGGACTGAGCATGAATGTCTTTGCCACAAAGGAAAGGGCGAGCTGAGGGGCTGGGGGTTCTCAGTCCGGCTGAATCCAGCTCTGACAGACCCACGGCCAGCAGGCCCTTCTCCTCCAGCCCCCAGGCCACTGCCAGGGCCTGTTCCTGCCACAACACAACGTCCAGAGCCACCTGGGCCTGGCAGTTTGTCACCACTAAAAGCCTCCTATCCCGACTCCGCAGCACTATTAATCTCGGAAAAATGCATTGCCAAGCCTAATGAAAAAGGGAAGGCCACCAAGGAGAAGGTGTCCACACCTCAGGCTGACAGTTGTCAGGCAGGCCAGCAGCAGCATCCTGCTGGGGACAGAGCTGGATGAGCAGAAGCAGTGAGAACTCAGGGACTGGGGCCTGGGGTGAGTCCCCACCTGCTGACAGCAGGTGGCCCCATTGTGTGGCAGGAAGGAGGACCGGACAGGAGCCCTGGGACCTGGGGCGGGCACTCCCAGGGGCATGGAGTGGCAGCACACTCCCAAGGAGAACTGTCTTCTGATCAGGTCTCCTCTCTGCCACAGAAACACTCTGACAGCTGAGTTCCCGACCCTGCTCTTCCCTCTGGTCCCCTGAGACCACACTGAGGGGGCAGGACTGGGTGCCACACACAGGCTGGTCTCAGGCCTAGGCTGGTCCAAAGCTTCCACCTGGACTATAGAATGTTCAAGTTTTTTAAATTAGTTATAAAATGTGAAATTAGGATATTCCACATAAAGAACCATATTTTCAATTTCTCTCTTTTTTTATTTAAAAATTTTTAGATTGATACTAGAGAGAGGGGAAGGGAAGGAGAAAGAGAGGGAGAGAACCAACAGCGCGAAAGAGAAACATTGGTCAGTCGCCTCTACATATACCCTGACCAGGAGTCGAGCCCACAATCCCTAATTTACAGGATGACGCCCAACTAATGAGCCGTACTGGCCAGAGCATACTCTTAATTTCTCTCGAAAAATTTTAAAACTCTGGTCTTTGGGGGCAGATTCCAACATGGTGGCAATCAGCCACAGCTGCAGGGTCCTGTCTAGGGGGTAGAAGCTTGCCAGTGACCCAGGGCCCCAGTGTCCCTAGCCAACTCATCACAGGTCACCTCTGCTGCCATTCACAGTGTCACCTGGCCCCAGGGGACTATTCCTCGGAGAGGAGCAGTCTCCCCTGCTTCACAGCCTCCTGTTTCTCTCTCGGTCCAAGCTCAGCATTGTGTTGGTGCCCCAAGGGCAAGCTGGGGTTTTGTGAACATGAAAATCTAATGGGTTATCTTCCAATCTCCCTGTCACAGCTCTGGTCCCCTTGTCACCCGGGAGCTACCTCTCTCTTCCTCAGCTACACTGCCATCCACAGACCTCTCTCTGAAGGCTCCAATGAGCCCAAGGGGCAGAAGCTGATGCCCTGCTCCCTGTAAAGTGCCCAGGCAGGGCACCAAGAGCGCAGAGCACCCCACCCGAGTGCTCAGATGTGGCTGAGAGGAGGCAGCTGGCCCGAGGCTAGAGCTGTGCCGGGGAGCTGGGCTCCATAAGGACGACTCCCTGTGGGAGGAGGGGCTGCTCTGGGCTGGAAGGGGCAGCAGGCTCAGAACAGGGCTGTGCTAGAGGTGACCCTGGTTGCCAGCTGTGTGAGGGGCATCTCTACGTGCTCTAGGCCACAGCTTCTCACTGAACATGACGTGATGGCGGGACCTGTGCTCCTCCCAGCCAGCAGCCCCCACCGCCACCCTCAGCCACTCGGCCTTCCGGCCCCACTGACTTGCTGGGCCTGGTCCTTCCCAGGACCCCTCAGGGCTGGTCCCTTCTGCTCTGTGTGCCACCGGTTCTCAGCCTTCAGGACTCAACACAAGCCACATGGGAGGAGACCAAGAAACACTGCTGATGGGGGTGGTATTGCAGGAACTAGAGTGGAGGCCAAGGCCAGGTCTGAATTGGGGAGGTGGAGACACAAGTCAGCAACTGGTTAGCTGCAGGCCGAGGAGCAAAACACCCAGCCAAGGCAGTGTCATGATGCCCCTTCTACTTCTCTTTGTCCCAAAGCTCCTCCTGTGCATTTGGGTGGGGGCCCCGTCTCCTTGGGGAACGAGAACTAGACAGTCTTCCAGCCACGTGTCAGGCAAGCCCAGACCCCAGCTGGAGGAAAGCTAGTCTCAAGCTGCATAAGAATCAGCAAAGCTGAACCATGATTAAAAAGTATGTGTATCGTGCAGAAGTGAATGCTAGCGTCTCTGTGAGTCTCGCACCCTAGCTGGCCTTGGGGGAGGGTAGTGTCTTCCCCAGGTACCCCTGGGCCCTCCCCCACCACCCAGGAGGGGCAACTACTGTGCTGGGAGAGCCACAGGGAGGCCTTCCCTAGCCATGGGCTATGGGTTTCTCTCTTTGGGTCTCCCAGACGCCTGGGAAGGGCCCTTTATCACCACAGGAGTGAGGGTGGAACCAAGGGAAAAGCCACCGGTTAGTCCCTGGCTGGATTCCTGGCCCATGGTTACAGTGACTCCTAAAGGTCTGGGCGGCCCAGGCCCAGGCACGAGCACGTTGACTCCCACAGGCAAACCTGCAGGTGCCACCTCCCCACAGCTCTGAGTCTGCCCCCTTCGGGGTCACAGAGGCGGTTCCCAGTTCAATGACCACTCCACCCACATTTCATGGCTTCTGAGCTGTGGCCACATCTCCAGCCCAGCACTCCAAGCTCCCAGCCCCTGTCACAGGCAGGGGGCTGGGCAGACAGAAGAGGCTAGGACACAGTGACTCGCTCTCCTGTCAAACTGGGGGCTCCGGGAGGCCTCCCCTGACAGTTCTGCTCTGGGAGACTTCTCCCGCCAGGCGGGTCTTCCCAGGAGCAGACACTTCGCCACCCTCTCTAAGGGATCTCCCATAGTGTTGCTGATTCACACTTGGGACTGGGCCACATGCTGTCCCTGCTGGTGCTCCCACCCCAAGGTCCGAGGGCTGCTTGCAGAGGGATGGGGGAGCTGCTGGGACACCCCTGCGCCTCTGCCACATGCACATGTAGACAGAGGACATTTACTCGGGGACCTGGTGGGGGGAGTGGAGAGTGTGACCCACAGAGAATCCATCAGCATTTTGCCCTCTTTTAAGTTCTGCATATGACTCATTTGGGCTTTAGCTGACCTACTCAAGAGTTTCAGTCACTCCACCAGGGCTGGGATGCCTAAAGAAGGAAAGAAGGAGGAAGGGAAGAGAGGAAGGGAGAAGGGAAAGACTTCTTTTGAGTAAGAGATACGGTCAGATGGAGTATGAAATTCAAATATACATTTTTTAAAATACAAAAGATCTCATAGTTCTTTAGGTAAGTTTGCTGTTCCATTTGAGCCCAATCCACAATGTCTGTTGTCTTGAAGTCAAGAGAAGCCAGTCCCCTGAGGCAGTCACTGGGACAGCCTTGGGGAAGTGCATGGGCCAAAATCATCCTTTCGTGCCCCGTTTTCTACAGCAGAGGAGCGTGGACACCTTGGCCAGCCCTGTGTGTGAATCCTACGCCCCAGCTCCCAAAAGTGCTCTCTCCTCCTCCGTTATCTCCCAGAGTTCACCCTTTCTCTGGACGGCTCCACAGAGGTGGGGAGTGACCAGTTGTCATTTTTGTGGGTTTTATACTTTGTGGGTTTTATACCTCAGCTGTTCTGGGGAGCCCTGTGCTCATGAGGCCGACAGCAGGAGAGCCTATGTGTCCTGTGTAGACAAAGGCAGCAGCCTGGTGGTTTCCTTAGTAACCTGAGCTGCAAAGCACGGCTGTCGCCTGGCCCACAGAGGGAAGTGGCCTTGCATCTAGGTGGGGGACTGGGTACTGGCTTGACCATGCCAGGAAGGTCTAACAGACAATCCTCTCTGGGGCGAGAGGGGCAGCCTCACCCTGTGTCGGTGGCCAGGTGGACAGTCAGTCCTTGCAGTCAGTTGAGAGGAAAAACAACCCGCCACTTAAACAACTCGAACCTCACACACCTCCTTTCCTCACGCTGTAGACACAGCAAGCTCCTCACACCTGCTCTGCAGAGGGGCAGGCAAGGGCAGCCAACCCCAGGGCTGGCCCCACCCCGGCCTTAGATTTAGGAGGTCCAAGAGAAGCCTGAGAACTCCCATCTCTAACCAGCCCAAGTGGTGCTGGCGCTACTGGTCTGGGGACCACAGTCATCACAGTTTAATGACTCTGGTCCCATGGGAAGTGCTGGGTTCTGGGCTCCTGCCCCTGGTGCTCCACCTCCCCCAGACCCAGGCGGTCTTTCTGGAGGAATCGCTGCATACCCCCTCCCTGTCCTCAGTGGGTTCCTCTTTGCTCGTCCCTGCTCGTACCACGCACTCCTCAGCCGCTGGCTTTCCTTTGTCCCTTGGTCGCTCTTTGAACAGCATGCTCGCACAGTGGATGGCATGTGTATGCCACACCTCTCCTCTGTGGACTCCCCTGTCTAAAGAGGTATTGAGGGGCTGATGGGAAAGGGTCTGGATGATTCCGAAGAAGGCAGTTGAGTGATGCTCCCGAGTCACAACCCGTGACTATCTCTATAGCCACCAGTCGGTACTTGTTAATCCCTTCGTCTGTCCACGCATCCCCAGTCCCTTTCACCTGGTGACCACCAGTTTGCTCTCTGCACCTTTGAAGAACTTTTTCTTCTAACTTTATTAGGAAAGATAAAAGCATCTGCACCTTTGCCACCCAAAGGCTTCCACCATCGATAAGTTGACACATTTCCATCCTGTCTTCATCTTGTGTATTGGTAGTAAGATTGAGATCACAAATTTCTATCTTGCTTTTAGCTTATTATATAACATAAACCTTTTCTTTTTGATGGAAGCATCTTCCTAACCAGTAAGACTGGTGCCTATATGATGCTCCTTTTTATGGGCATTTTGTGATTTTTTTCAGCCTTTCCCATGGTGCTCAGGATTAAGTCTTTTACCTTTCCGCTTGCCACTGCTGTTCTTACATGACAGGGAACCCCCCCAAAACTGGAATTATCTTCTAGAGGGTGGCCCAAAAAGGTGAGTGTTCTAGGAATCCATCTGGATCGGTGCACCAGCTGCTGTTATTGGAAGAGGCTGAATTAGGCTTCAGTGAGTTTGTTTTTAAAGACTCTCTCAACACTTTTGCCCATCTCATGATGGGTGGTTCATGAGCGCACCACGCTGAGTGCTCAGCAGTTTTTGACAAAAAGCGGCCAGGACCCCCATGTCCCACCCACGCTTTTCACCTGATCTCCCCCCAAGCAATTTTTTCACAGGGAAACGTTTTGCTGATGTGAAGGAGGTGAAACAAAAATGGCAGAAGCACTAAAAGGCAGGAAGATCTGTGAGTTCAGAAACTGTCTGGAGCAGTGGAAAAACGTCTCTAAAGGTGGGCTGCATCCCATGGAGGGACTCGGAAGGCGACTGAAGTTGAACCACGTAAGGACACCCTAGTTTGTAACACGCACATTCCGGTGTTTTGGGCCCCCCGCCCATACATGGAGAACTCCTTTGTGACCATGACAGCTTGTTTCCTTGGAAGACACTCCTGGAGAAGGCACCGCCAGGCCAATAAAATGACTGTGTTCTAACACCCCCAAGAGGGTCCTGTCACCTCACTGCTCAACCTACCGAGGAGGGAAAGTACAGAAGTGGGCATGAGGTGGGGCCTTGCTGACCCCTCACTGTAGGAACCTCCACCCCGCCCCCAGCCTGCCCCCAAGCAGGGCCCTGCCTCCTGCTCATCACGGTGGCCCCTGCCCTGGGAGCGGGACAGAAGACGTTGGTGTGACTGCTGCTCATGCCTCCGCCGACGTGGAAAGACCGGCCGGAGACAAACGACATCTGTGTCCGCACACAAAAGCCCGGGGGTCGGCAGCCCACAGCCATGCACCTCAGCCCTGGAGCCCCTCCTGGAGGAGGTGGGTCTCTGCCTGCCCCTCCCGCCACCCGGGGTCCTGGGTTCTCAAGCCGGACGGGCCAAGTGCTCGTGGCACTGCACGCTCATCTGTGACGCACGGCACCTACCGCGACTGCAGCCTCACGCAAAACCGCCCACTTACGGCAAAGCTCCTTGTTTAGAAAACAAGGCTATGCAAACACTACAGTCACGGCGTGCGCGGCGCCCAGAGCCCCTGTGTTCCCGCACAGGCTCCGGCGCACTCGTCAGGTAGAGTTTTTCCCTTCGCCTTCTTCTCTGGGCACTTTTAAGCTCAGGGACAGAGAACATGTCTTCATTAGAAACATTAACATTCACAGGCTGTAGTAAATTTTGACAGTGAAAAGGTCTCTGTAACCTTTAGTTGTGCAGAAATTTACTTCCCAAGAAAATTACATCTGGCACTGTCTTAATTAATGCTGGCTTTCTTTTCTGAAAATTGCGGGCTTGTCAGTAAAAAAGGCAGAAAAACCTGAATTTAAAAGGCTGGACACAAAGGACGGCGAGAAATAAAGCACTGCGAGATTTCATAATATTGCTCTGTTTTTGTTCTACAGGAAGAGACAAAACGATCTCATTTGATTTTGCCCAAATGCAACCACACACATGTGATGTGGGATTGATTTGCATTTTCCCTCTTTTGTCTCTGAGTTTAATCATGGAAAGCATGCTTGGGAAGGTATTCTATTTTAAAAGCAATAGGTCAAATAAAATCTATACCTACGAGGGGGAAAAAATAGCGCATGACTTCATTTTTCACCCTCTCTCTAGCTGCTCGTGTTCGCTGCCACGAACAGCAAGGACGGAGCTGTGTCTCCGCGCGTGAATCTGGGTTATCTGACACTCTCCGTCCCTGGTGTGAGATGGGACGGTCTGGCTTCGCATTCAAATATTTCTATTTTATGTGGCTCAGACTTCTGTTTTGACAGTAAAATGCTTTTGCCTTTCTTGGAGTTTAGCGATCCCTTCAGGTTCGTTCCCTGTTTCCTGGCCCTGTGTCTGGGTGACCCAGCACGGCCTTCCCCTGGCCCGAGGAAGAAGCCTCACACACTGTCCCAGTCAGCCCGTTCTTCACATCACAGCAACACAAAACAGACTTCCTAGCGTGTCTCAGTTTCGTGGCACGTGGGGGTCGGTGCGGACCTGGGAGGAGGCACACCGTCCCAGAGAAGCTGCCGCAGCCCAGGCCACTCTGACCCCCGATGAGAGGTGAGTCACCCCATGCCACACGGCAGAGCTCCTGGGCTCTGTTCCCACCACTGCACAGGACACTTGGGCCAGCGTCCCTGTTCCCTCGGTGCGTGATGCCCACGGGAACAGCGACGCTGTCATTGTTCTTGATTTTGCTGCGCTGTGGAGTCTGAGGCAGTTCTGAGTGGCCCCAGCCCTAGAAGGATGGGTCCCGTCCTCCGTCTCCAGAGGTCACAACACACCCTGATGCCCACATAATGGTCCCCTTTTATCAGACAGCAGGCCTCAGGCTTCATCAAACCTTCCTACTCACTGGGATTTAATTATGCGGTTTTATTTCCATTATACTTTTGTTTACGGTTATTTTATATTTATGGTAAGCACTATTAGTTTTCTATTTATGATAATGATATAAAGCTCTCTTTAAAAATTAAATCTGTTAAGTACAAATGCACATGAATTGAATAAAAGCGTTCGGTAAAACACAGGAAGTTCAGTGGCTCTGGGTGTGGCCCACAACGGGGCAGGTGAGCGCCGAGCGTCAAGGTGGGGATTTGCTTCAGGACCAGCTCCGGTGAAGTTCTATTTGACCCCATGATTTCCCTCGACTTTCCAGGAGCTTTTTACAGGACAGCGCCCATTTTATGGAGTTTACGTGTGCTTATCAAACAGTCGGTCTGCCTCTGTTCCTCCTTAGTACTTCCCCGTACCAGGTGCTGCGGGGAGGCCCTCCCCGTGCAGGGCCCCGCTCTTCCGGCCAGATGAGGCGCGTCCTAGACAAAGGGCTGTTCGCACAGAGCACGTGCTGCAGTGACCTCCCAGTGCAACTCGACAGAGTAGAGCACGCTCATGTATGACAGGCGGGTCGACATCCTCAGGTTCTCCTCAGTGGAGCATTGCACACCGGCCTAGCGGGCAGGTTGGGGCAGAAGGGTCTCAAAGCAGAGATAAAGAAGGTGCTCAGGAGCCCAGAGTGTGAGCGCGTTTCCCCAGAAAGACAGCAACTACCCAGGCTTGCCTGTGTGCACTGGCGAGAGGGGAGGGAAGGGGCCTCAGGGCCCGTGGGGGCAGCAGGGTCCATGAGGCTGGGAAAACCATGGGGACAGAGGGACCTCTGGGGGGCCAGGAGAGATCTGTGGGGGACCAACTGGGCCAGAAGAGGTCCATGGTGGTCAGTGGGGTGATAGGGCCACAGGAGTCATGGGACTGTGAGAGCGGCAGGACATTGTGAGCGGCTGCAGGGCAGTGTGGAAGGAGTGAGGTCCGTCAGCTACAGAGGGCCACTGGGCCCCCGGGGGCACGGCCGTGGAGAAGGAAAGGCCATACAGGGCGCTGGGCAGACCGTACCCGCACTGCCTGCCGCTGGCCAGCCAAGGACCTCCAGAGGCGTCCACATGTCTAGGACTTCTGGCTGCCGGCTTACTGTCTACCTCCTCATGCCCTACCTGCCTGGCTTGTAATTGCTTAGGAGAGTGAACACTGTCAATTTAAAAAGTTAGAGAGAAAACCAGAAGAGAGGAAATCTGAAGATCTGAGATGAGCCGATTATCAATGTGTGACTTGGCCCGAGTGCCCTAGAAATGAGGGCAAAGGGAGCCTGCAGCCCAGGGGTATCAAACTCATTTTCACCGGGGTCCACATCAGCCTCCCAGTTGCCTTCAAAGGGCCGAACGTAGAGCTCCTTGCCCCTGGTTAAGGAGCAGTTACATTTACACAGTCCTAAAATTACATTCGGCCCTTTGAAGGCAACCGTGAGGCTGATGTGGCCCCCGGTGAAAATGAGTTTGACACCCCTGCTGTAGCCTATCCACCCAAACATGGGTGTGCATACAGGGTCACCTGGGCTTCTGGTGGAAATGCAGGTGGAGGCTCGGAGGGGCTAGAGAGTCTGCTTGTCTCTGAGAGAAAGGACACTGGACAGCTGGGCGCTCACAGACTGCAAAAGGGGGTCAACAAAGATGTAGGCGGAGATGAGCTCCGTCCTGGAAATGCAGACCCTGACCGCCACGCCGGAGCCATCGCCGTGGGAACCAGCACGCTGACTCTCACACACGGTCAGGGCTGGGCAGGAGCGAGGCCACATGGAGAGATGCTGCAAGTCCCCTGCCCCGGGGCCTTGTCATCCCTACACAGCAAGAGGCTCTTAGAGCTAGTCTAGGGCTCCAGGTTCCCAGAAGAGACAGCACCTTGAGCAGCTGGCTTTCCTATGGTGACATGTCTCAGTCTTGGTCTGAATTGAAGGAACTTGCACTTCCTGCCACGTTGCCCAAAATGCCATCGTGAGTATGACCTTCCTTCAGGGACAAAAGGAGTCCCTTACAGGGTGTAGCCCTGGGGAGAGAGCCCTCAAGTCCGAGCTTCTGTCATCAGACTGTCCTCACTCGCAGCCTGGCAGGGCCCAGTGAGGCTGCAGGGGGCAGACAGTGGGACTCACAGGCACCTCTGCCCTCCCTCCAGCTGACCCAGTAAGCCCTGCTCTGGAAGGTAAAGGCCTCCAACTCCCCCTGGTCCCCTGGCCAGACACAGTGCTGCTCCCTCAAGGTGAGGAAAACCTCATGACCACTAGGAGTCTGAGAGGTGAAGCCTTGGCAGACAGTTAAAGCTACAGCACCCCGGAGCCCAGGGTCTTCGAAAAATGTTCTCCAAGTTCTATCTCCAGTTCCTTCGCAGACATTGTCACTTCTCATGGAAATGCAGAGTGCTGCCCTGGGCTCCCGGGCCGTTCTGGGCCTTGGAAGTTTCTGCTCTGACCAGCTGCCAGTTGCAGAGAGGGTCCTGGGAATCATGAGCAGCCCAGCCCCATGGACCTGCTAGGCTGAGGCTCTGTACCTTGACCACAGCAGCTCGCTCTCTTCTCCCTAAGGGCTGCTGACCCAATGCTCTAGAGAACCCAGGTCAGGCTGTGTACCCAGCAGAGGGCCCTATGGGTGCTCCTGGGAACTGGGGACCCCTGGAATCCAGAACCTGGAAAGTCCCCTTTCCATGACATGGACTGAAGGCTTTAAACTTGAGATCTAGGCTCTCCCGGCACTGGTGGGTGAATTTGGAGTTCACTGTGGGCCCACAGCACAGACATGAACTATTGTGAGCATGCCTGCCTTTCCATTTCATCACATTCTCAAAGGGCTTTTGATGACAAAACAAATAAAATGAAACCCCTTTGATTTGCAGAAACATAAACTAAGGGCTGAAGAGAGGGCAGACTTGTTGGGCTCAGATGACAGGGCTCTTTCCAAACCTGCTCTGCCATTTCCGACACACGCCATCATCTGAGAAGAGGGCAGCAAGCAGGTTCTTCCTGGGGAGTCTGGGGCTCCTGTCTCGAGACGGAATCCCGGCACCCACCCACCCAGCATCCCTGTGTGAGGAGGGGACCTTGCATCCTTCCTATTCCGCGTGGCCTGGCTTTATAATCCCTTGGCCCGGCCTGTGGCTGCCACCCCCACTGCTCTGTGCGCCCAAGGCTCAACTGCTCTCAGTGACACAGGCCCTGGGGTGGCCCTGCGGCCTCTGCTCTACGCTGTGTGTTCTGGCTGCTTGCGCATGGCGCACATCATTTCTACCCTGCGCCAAGCTGCACGGAGGGCCGGAGGGGAACGACACATTACCACGTTCTTGCCTAACAATTGGTAACACATGCTGCTTGTATTTGCCCCAAGACAACGTACAAATATGTTCTCCAGGGTTTCCTAACGATAATCATGACACTTCATTCTTCTTGCCCTCCCAACAATGGTAACAGCCAAGCACTGTGACTTTGTTAAACTGGTCCCTGCGAGTGACATTCACTTCAGAGAATCTAATGTCAGCAAGAAATCCATATATACCCCCGAAGTCAGGAGAGGCCCCCCGTTTATTTTTAGGTGAGGCCAAGCCAGTCAAGCTGTCCTAATCAGAGGGTGGCTCTCGTCTCTGTGTGGGGGTCCCGGGGGGGAGAGAACACCTCCTTCAGGAGAAGGGCTTCTTTCAAAGGGAGCTGCATCTGCTGAGGGCGGGACAGCCTGGACCCTCAGCTGAAGAACCAGCTCATTAGATGCAGCACACATGTCACGGCTCCGTGCAGATACTGGGTAGAAACCTTTCTGTTGTCGTCGTTTTTTCTCATGCCAAGGTGTTTGTTTATTCACGTCCACCACTAGAGAGACTTGTCTGCAGGGGTAACTGCCCAACAAGCAGTGCGCACACCCTGTCATCGCAATGCCACCGCCGGCAGGTTCCGTGCTGTGTGTCAGCTCTCACCAGAGCCTACACAGAGGAGGTGAGGACCGACCCAAAACCAGCCAGGGAAAGCGCCACGCGCTCGGACGCAGTGGGTACGGCCGAGGATCCAGCCAGGAGGGCATTTTTCATCTTTGTCCTCAAACGTCTTAGTTTTAAATGAAAGCATAATTGGTCAAATTGAGTTATTTTGATACATTTGGTTTTCCTGGTTTTTGCTTTTTTGGAGAGGCCATACTTTTGGTCAACAAGTGCTGAGATGGCGGCGCACCGTGGCCTCTGAGGCGGCCTGTCCGCCAGGTAACGCAACCTGGGGTCTGCCTGTTTGAGTTTTTGTTGATGAGCAAAATGGAACCCTCTGGGAGCAGGATCAGTCCGGTGCAGGCCCCAGAGCACTGACCCTGGCGCACCCTGGCAGGCCCGCAGCTCAGCTCCCCGGGAAGGCTGCACCGGGGGAGGGCATCATTACAGTTTTGGAGTTTGGGTCTTTATCGGCAGCCCTGCGCTCCCATGATTAATCACGCATTGGAAATTGACTGCAACGCAGCAGAAGCAAAGTTCTCAGTTACTCTCACATAATAAATTGAAGCTCTATCCTTAGGCAGAAGTGTCTTCAAGACTCCAATTTGCCTTGTTAAAAGTGTTGTTTATACAGTAGTTAGCAAAAACGCAAGTAATTACGTACAGAATTCACTCTAAGCAATTCTTTACTTCCTCCTATTCTTTATTGGTTTTCCATCTTCATTACCCAATATTTTGGTTGATCTCAGCAGAAACCTGACTGGTAAGATGTGGCCAGGACATGAGGCTTGGTGACTTTCAAGATTCACAGAGAGCAGGTGGTCATGGGAATGAGGCCAGGCAAGACTCGCAGGCCAGCTACGGGCTGTGTTTGCACAAGGACAGGGCCGGAAGGGCTGATGTGTTGTATTTCACTTCACAGAATAATATTTACCTCTGGAGAAGATTTCTATCTATGTGTTTATTTATTTATTTTTAAGCAGGAGCACAGTTTTGTACACACGTGTGGGGTGGCTGCCACATCTGTTTTGGCTGCTGTAACCAGAGGGACCTTATTTTATAAATGTCATCCGAGTCAGGAATACAGCTTTCAGAATGCAAATCATGTTTAAGTGAGTAAACACTTTAGTGGCTGTGTGCCCCAGCACAGGAAGGGGGGGGGCTGTCAGCAGGGGGTACAGCCCATCCTCGGAGAGCCTGGTCTGGGTCTGGGTCTGGGTGGAGGGGAGGCTGGCTGGAAGGTTCCGGTTGAACAGGAAGCAATGGGATGAGAGCGGTGCTGAAGGGAAGCCCTCTCGGCAAATCCCCTGCTTCCCAGAGGCCCCTGCATCCGCTCCCCAGAACAGACACCTCATCCATATCTATCAGGAGAGACCTAATTATAGAGCTCGGAGATTTTAATGGCACAGGAAAATTTAAATGCAGTGGGAAATATGAATATTCCTAAGCCAGCAGTCAAAATAGAAAATGATTGGCTTCAGAGCCAATGAATTATAATTTCAGAGCGGGCCCTCAGAGGTGGGGTTCCGTGCCCTCAGAGGTGGGGTTCCGTGCACGCAGGCGGGAGTTGAGGAAGCCCACCTCTGTGCTCTGCTGGCACAGCCCTGGTCCCCCAGGTGCCGCAGCCTCGGCAGTCCCCTTTACTCTAAGCAGGTTGCAGGGAACAAGAGAGACAATTCTGGGTCCTGGGTTGAGCAGCACCCAGCTCCAGGGAGCCAGCTATTTGTCTGCACCCTCCCCTCGAAATGCCCCTGACTCCACATCTCAAAGCCACACAGTCCTCAAAACTGAAGCGTTTCCCAGCAGGCACAATCCATGGGTACTTTGGGGACTCTCCCAGCCAGGCCCCAGGCACCCGCTCATGGGGCTCCCTCACTCCCGGGCGGGCGCATCCCTGCCTCTCTACCTGTGGAGGACATGAGGATGTGCCCCGGCTGCTGTCCACACAGCCCTCAAACTGGAGAGTCAGCCCATAAATCCTGCTTTATTTTATGGACAAATAAATGCTGAGGTAAAATATTCCAGGACCGCAGTTCAACACTTGCCGTGGCAGCGCTGCTGTAGGAGCGGTGGGGACGTTAATTTACGGCGCTGTGCCCTGAGAGGAAGAAGGGGGGAGGGGGAGGGGCATTAAAAGAGAAAAATGCCCTTCCTTCGAGATTACCAGGATGGGCCGCCCTCGTTTTCAGCCATCGTTAGCTGATTAGGACCTGATGACAGTGTGGACCATTCCGCTGGAACAGCTGGCCCAGGGACGCCCTAAAGGCAGGCTGCTAATTGAGATGGTGCTCACCCTCTAGCACCGAACAGCACCGCAGACGGTGAAACCAGGGTCTGGGCGGTAGACCACAGCGGCCAGGCTGGGGCCAGGCTGGGGCCAAGGGCCTGCTTTCCAGCCGTCCCATGAGACCTGGTGGCTCAGACTGCACCACTTCATCTCCACTCTGAGCACAGCTGATGGGCCTGTCAGAGGGGGATAAAGGGAGCTTTCCTCTCATCCCAGAGTGCTCTCCTGCTGCCACCGAGTAGCGACCACCTCTTAATCCTAGGCTTTAAAGGTTGCATGACTCCCTCTGGAGGGTGTCATCCCAGAGGGCTCCCAAACCAGAAGGAAGGGTGGGACCCCAGGTCCCTCAGGCAGCCACACCTTGCTGCCCATGATGCGCGGACCGTCTTCCCTTGCTGGGTGTTCCATCAGCACTGCTGGCTGTGCCTGTCCACACAGGGGTCCCAGCCTGGGTGAAGGCTGCGCTATGTTCACGAGTTCATGGGCAGCAGCCTCAACCACATCCAGACGGCAGAGAGGACCGTTCTAGTTATGTGACCACTACTTGAATGCTTTCGAGACCTACACACATCATCCCCAGGGTACAGAACTACCTGCCACGGGGGTATACGAAAGGGGTGGAAACTAACATTTTTTTTTTTAGTGATTTCGTAAGGGCCATAGGCTTTCCGAGGCATGTGACATCCATGGTCACATTTAATCTCTCCTTACATTTTATTTAACTCCATTTAACGCAGCGCAAACTGAAACTCAGAGACATGAAGTACCCAGTGCCCCACGGCCTGTGGGAGATGGTGGCCTCCATCCAGTCACTGGGAGCAGGAGGAGGAACAGGAGACTGAGCTCTGGGTTCAGCGTTTGTTAGTGACTCTCCTGCCGTAATTGCAAGCTGTCAGCCGTCTTCTTTCAAGCTCAGGTCCCAAGGAACAGAAGGGAATATGACTTCTCCCTGTTACACGAGGAGAAAGCACTTTCTCCCTCACCCCCACCTCCCATGCCTGTCATGTCTGGACAACCAGACAGATGCTCAGGGGCTGACGGGTGACAAATCCACTCACAAGATTCAGCTTGCTAAGTGGCAGTGGCCTTTTATTCCCTGACATCTTTCCAGACCCTTGAAGGGATTAGAACTGGATTAGCCAGAGAGGAGAGACTCCGCGTTATCACCTGTTTATAGGATAATGGCATTATCTAGTTTGGCCCATAAGGGTCTCCTCACAGAAGAGCTTTGTTCCCTTTGATCTTGAGAGTTGCAGGCAACATATCTCAAATCTAAACAAACCCACTGAAGCCTCAAGTGGTCAAAACATCCAGTGAGGAGACACAAGATTCCATCACCCCTTCCTGTTCAAGGCCAGCAGTGAATTTAAAGCTGTGTGCACTGACTTTGAACCTGAGATCCACCCAGTCGTCCACAGCAGCAGCCTCCCATCTCTCCTTTCACGGGTACCACATTTTAAAGCTTAGAGAGCTTTCCAGCCACTTGGTAACTCAGTTGGTTGGCATGACAGTTTGTGAGCTGGGCAGGGGCGCCCACTGTGCAGGCAAGGGTACACAGCACAGGCTCGGGAAAGCCGAGGGACTTGGCAGCTCACACATGGTTTTTAAGACCAGAACAGAGATAAAACCCAGCTCATCTGGAAAGCCCAGTGGTCGGTCCATGGCCTGGAGCCATCTAAGACCTGCGCCCTCCCCAAGATGGCCTTCCTTAAAGCCCATCTCCAATACACGTCACAGCAAACACACTTAGACAGAGGTGCGGGGGGTCCTTGGCCAAAGTCCACCTCCTAGGCCCACCGCTCCCCTACCGTCTACCAGGCTTCTATTTTTAATCACCATCATTGAGGTAAAATTCACAGGCAGTACGACTTGCTCTGAGTGTGCCAGCCATCTGCTGAGTTTTAGAAAATGTATGTAGTTGTGAAGGCACCACCACAATCGGAGCTGAGGACACTTCCACTGGCCCCCAAGTTCCTTGGCGCCCCTACGTTCTGTCTCCTTACCCCTCCCTGCAGCCCCGGGATCCACTGATCTTCCTGTTACTTGATTATCACCTTTTCTAGAGATCCATGCACAGCAAATCGCAGTGTGTACTCCTTTGCATCTGGCTTATTTTGCTCAAACACATAAAGCCTATGTGTTTCTTATTTTCTATGGCAGAGTGGCATTCCACTGTGTGGATGGGTCAGCTTTTTTGTCCCCAGTTGTGGACTTTTACGTAGTTTCCAGTGGGAGGCCATCGTGAATAAAACCGCCGTGAGCTTCAGGTACAAGTCTTTGTCCTGCCCTGTGCTCTCTTGATCGTCAGTAAATACCTAGGAGTGGGCTTGTTGGGTCACAGGACACATGCTTGTTAATTCCAGGTGACACCGCCTATTTCCCAACTCGGCTGCGTACGGGTTCTAGCGGTTCCACCCTGACACTCGGTGCCGTCGGCCCAACTTTAGCTGCTGGTGCAGTACAGCAGGAGCACCTCACCATGGGACACTGGTGTCTCCCTGACGATCTGACGACATTGTGGGTCTGCCCATGTCCAAAATACCTGAGAGCCACACAGCGTGATTGGTGAAGGGTTCTCAAGTGTTCCATCCAGGTTTAAATCAGGCTGCTTGTCTTCCGATATTTGACTTGTACCAGTTCTTACATATTCTGAATACAAGTTCTTTTCCAGACATATTTAGCAATGTTTTCCCAGTCTAGGGCTTGTCTTTCCATTTTCCTAACTGAGCCTTTCAAGGGATGAAAGTTCTTAATTTGAGTAAGTCTAGTATATCATTTTTTTTTCTTATGTGACTTTTGTGTCTTATTTGAGGATTTGGGCCTGGCCCAACGTCACAGAGATGTCCTCCTCTATTTTCTTCCAGAAGTGTCGGTTTTGTGTATGGTGTGAGGTTAGAGATGAGGTTCATGTTTTCCATGGAGATATGTGGTTATTTCAGCAGATTTGCTGTAAAGATTCTTTTCTCCACTGAACCTTGATGTCTTCCTCCAAACTCACCTGACTACGTACGTGCAGTTCCACTTACGAACTTCTTTCCTATCCCCTTGATCCATGTTTCCAACAAAGCTGTATTGTCTCGATTGCTGTCTTAAGATGCAGTAAAGTTCACCAACTTGATTTTTCTTTTAAAGTTATTTTTACTTTTATAGGGCTTTTGCATTTCCACATACATTTTAGATTCGGCTTCTTAATTTTTACATTAAGTTTTCAGGGATTTTTATTAGAATTCTATTGACTCTACAGGTCAACTTGAGGAAAAGTGAAGTATTAATAATATTAAGTTTTACAATCCTTAAACATGCCACATCCCTCAATTTCCGTATGTCTTTCCTACTTTATCTCAGCAATAACTTACAGTGCTTGGTGCATAGGTTTTGCATAGTTCATTTTATTCCTAATTTCTATTGTTGATACCATTATTGCCATAAACAATATTTTTACATTTTTGCTTTATTGATGCCGTCACTATTTCTATATACAGACCTTGTTCCTGCTACACCGCTAAACTCATTTATTAATTCTAGCTTGTTTGGGGGATTCTTTAAATTTCCTTTATAGATTATCATATTATCTTATAAGCCTTTTACTTCTTTTTTAATTTTTTTTATTATTTAAATTACATTTCATTGATTATGCTATTACAGTTGTACTGATTTTCCCCCTCTTTCCTCTTCCACCCAGCACCCCCGCTCCCTCAGGCAACGCCCCACCACTGTTCAGGTCCATAGGTCATGTGTATAAGTTCTTGGGCTACTCCACTTCCTACACTGTACTTTACATCCCCATGGCTATTCTGTAACTACCTTTTTGTTCTTCTTAATCTCCTCACTCCTCACCCATCCCCTACACCTCCCCTCCCATCTGGCAACCATTAAAATGCTCTCCATATCCATGATTCTGCCTCTGTTCTTCTTGTTTGCTTAATTTGTTTTTTAGATTCAATTGTTGACAGATATGTATTTTTGCCATTTTGTTGTTCATAGTTTCGATCTTCTTCTTCTTCTTCTTAAATAGGTCCCTTTAACACTTCACATAATAATGGTTTGGTGATCATGAACTCCTTTAGTTTTTTCTTGTCTGGGAAGCTCTTTAACTGCCCTTTGATTCCAAATGATAGCTTTGCTGGGTAGAGCAATCTTGGCTATAGGTTCCTGCTTTTCATGACTTGGAGTATTTCTTGCCTGCAAAGTTTCTTTTGAGAAATCAGCGGACAGTCTTATGGGAACTCCCCTGTAGGTAACTGACTTCTTATTTCTTGCTGCTTTTAAGATTCTCTCTTTATCTTTAACCTTTGGCATTTTAATGATGATGTATCTTGGCGTGGGCCTCTTTGCATCCATCTTGTTTGGGACTCAGCGCTTCTTGGACTTGCCTGTCTATTTCCTTCACCAAATTAGAGAAATTTTCTTTCATTATTTTTTTCAAATGGATTTCCAATTTTCTTACTCTTTCTCTTCTCTTTCTGGCACCTCTATGATGCAAAATGTTGGACCTCTTGAAGTTGTCCCAGAGGCTGCTTGTACTTTCCTCATTTTTTTTGGATTACTTTTTCTTCTTGTTGTTCTGGTTGGGCATTTTTTGGTTCCTTACATTCTAAATCATTGATTCGATTCTCGGCTCCGTCCACTCTACTGTTGTTTCCCTGTAAATTGTTATTTATTTCGATAAGACTCCATGCCTTGGTAGTGTGGCCTAATGTAGTAGGTGTCCTGTAGGGTCCAGTGGCACAGCCTCCCCTATCACTCAAACTGGGTACTCGAGGTGCGCCCTTCGTGTGGGCTGAGTACACCCTCCTCTTGTAGTTGAGTCTTGGTTGCCGTTGGCAGGTCAATGGGAGGGATCTATCCAGGCCAGTCAGCTGCAGGGACTGGTTGTGACCACTTATCTCCACCTTCTGCCCCTGTGGAGGGGAAGCTGTGCAGGAGAGGGTGGTGGTGCTCTGATGTGGTCTGTAGCTGTCCACTGGTGTGCTGGCCCTGGGGTTTCCCAGGTGGTACAAGCCAAGGTCAGCCCCCATCTGTGTTTTGTCCGGGGCCACTCTGCCAGAGCTATAAAGCAATTTGAGACGGCTGCTACTTTGCTGGGCTTGGGGATTCTCAGGTAAAGCCAAGCTGTCAATATAGGCTGGCTGCTGCTAGAGCTGGGTCTGGGGCTCACTGAGGCCAGATGTTGCTTGTTTGAGAGGATTTAGGACATAGTGAAGCAGGAGCCAAGACCAGCCATTCATATGGAAAAGCAGCTTGGATGGGTAAGTTGGGTGGGATGGAGTCTCTAGGGATCTCCAAGGTGGGCCAAACAGTGTTAGCCAGGTTGTTGGAGTCTGAGATACGGCACCAGCTTGCCAGCTCTGCAGCTCAATGGCTGTGTGGGGGGAGGGTTTAGCAAAGGGACAACGGCCTTTGCTCCCCTTGATGCCAAACACTTCAGTTTCTCCCTGTGCGCCACCGGTGTCTCCGCCAACCCCATGCCGGAACTCAGAGATTCTGAGTAGGTAGGTCCGTGTGCGGGTTCTTTAAGAACTGCTTGGGCTCCAGAAGTTTCTTCGACCGACTCAATCCCACTGGTTTTTGCATCTAGAAGTTGTGGGGACTGCGCTGGGGAGGCTGATGTGGAGCTGGAACTCCTCACCCCCAGGACATCCCTCCTGAATTTTTATCCACCACGTGTGGATGTGGAACCAGCCTGTTTCGTGTCTGCACCCTCCTACCAGTCTGGATGGGTGTGGATTCTTTAGTTCTGTAGTTGTCACACTGCCATTCAACTCAATTTCGGATGGTCCTGAGTGGTGACTGTTCTATATTTTAGTTGTAATTTTGATGTGGTTGTGCAAAAAGGTGAGCCGTGTCTGCTTGTGCCTCCATCTTCACCTTTTATTTCTTTTTCTTGACTTACTGTACTACATGGGGCCTACAGCACAAATCTGAATTTTGCCAAATTCGATTTGCAAAAATTTTGTTCAAGCTGTTTGCATGCGTATTTATGTGGTGGGTTAATGTGTAGTTCTATCTCACGGTAACATCTTTGCCTGGCTTTGATGTCAGGTCCATGCTGGCCACACAAAATGAGCTGGGACATGCTCCTCCTCTTGTATCCCCACGAGTGTCTGTGCAGAGCTCACGTGGCTTAGCCCATGAACGGATGGTAGAGTTCATCATTAAAATCGCCCAGGCATGAGGTTTTCATTGTCAGAAGTTTTTAAATTATGAACTCAATCACTTTAATAGATATAGGGCTATTCGGATTATCTATTTCTTCTTGAGTGAGCTTCGGTAGTTTGTATTGTTGAAGGAATTTGTCAACTCCACACAAGTTGTTGAACTTACTGACAAAGTTATTCATATATCCCCTTATTCTCTTTGCAATGCCTGTAGGATATATTCCTTCTTTAACTCCCGATATTGGTAATTTATTTGTAGCTCTTTATTTGTTGATTGACCAGTCTGTCTAGAGTTTTATCAATTGCACTGATTCTTTAAAAATCCAGATTTCGTCTTTACAGATTTCCTCAATTGTCTGTCTGAAGCAATTTTATTAATGTCTAATTGGTATCATTCCCTTTCTTACTACTTACTTTGGGTTTCAGTTGCTCTTCTTTTTCTAATTTCTTCAAGTGAGTATTAAATCATTGATTCTAGGCCTTCTTTTCAAATACAAGCACTTTGTGCCATACATTTCCCTTAGTCACTGTGCTAGCTGTAGCCCACATGGTTTGGTGTGCGGTCATCTCCCCTATTCACAGGAAATATGTTCAAGGCCCCCAGTGTACGCCCGAAGCTTTGGATTTTACCTAGCTCTATGTAGACTGTTTTTCCCTATACATGCACACCTCTGATAGTTTAATTTGTAAGTGAGGCACAGTGAGAGATTAAAACAACAGTAAAATATCGGTAGAACAATTATAATAATAGACGTAATAAGAGCTCTGTGAGTGTGGTCCCCCCTCTCTGGTAACCACTCGGACAATGGAGACGGCTACTAGGTGACCGACGCAGGGAGGAAGCACGCGCGGCACGAAGATGCTGGACAGAGAGAGCTCATCATCCTCAGCAGGACAGAACGGGACGGCAAGAGACTTTGTCCTGCCGCTGAGCATGGTCTGCAATTCAAACTTCATGAACTGTTTGTTTCTGGAATTTTCCATTTAACAGTTTCAGATTACTGGTGACTGAAACATCAGAAAGCAAAATGGCAGGTAAAACGGAATTACTGTGTTTTCTTTTCATCCATACTATTTTCAGGCCGTAGTACTTTCTTATACCTCTTATGATTTCTTCCTTGACCCACTGGTTATTTAGGACCATGCTATTTAATATGCAAATGTTTGTGGATTTTCCAGATATCTTTCTGTTATTAATTTCTAGTGATTCCACTGTGGTCAGAGAACATGCTCCTCCTAATTTGAATTCTTTTATTTTAATGAAACTTGTTTTATGACCCAGAGCTCTGAGGCTGTTTCCTCAGGTGAGATGGTGGCCACTGTGCTGACCTCATGGAGTCCACAGGAGTGTTCACCAAGAGGGCTGTGCAGAGCCAGCAGCTTATGGAACAGGCAGCAGTTGCCGTTGGTTTGAACCCTAATAGCCTCCCTAGGTTTCAGGTGCCCGGAGACTGGCCTTTGGCACAAAGGCAGTGGCAGGAAAGTGCCAGGGTCATAGCTGTTGACAGGTGACACCCTTCCTGTGCTTTGCAGAACAATCTAGAAGCTTTGGAACACAGTCAAGTTTCTTGCATGAGCATAGTTATTCAATGGCTTATACTTTATCCTGAAAAAATTGTGTTTTCCATTTTACTACATGATGTGTCCATGTGTGTTTTAAGTAAAGTGCTCGTTTTTCTTCCTGAAACATGGAATCAACGTGACCATCCAGGAAGACTAGTGGACTGTCCTGAGGCTTTATGTGTCCTCCCAGCTCTGCAGCCTGAGAAAGGCAGGACTCTCTCAGCAGTGCTGGTCATCAGACCTTTGTTCCTTTTCTGAATCAGTCAAGTTATTCATTTATGATCACTTTTTATAACCAGAAATTAAATGCTCCTCATTTCAGTGGGTGGTTTGGCCCTGGGGGGGCACAAGGACCTGTGGGCTTGCCCACAGGGTTTTGTGCAAAAGGAGCCGCCCCTGCCCACACACGGCCTGGCTGACAGGGACCCTTCCCTTCGGCTGTACAGCGCTGCCCTCGGAAACTTGTGTGGGTTATGGCTTCCGAGGGTTCCGGAGAGTTCAGACGCAAATCGATGGCATGCATTACAAGAGAACGTGAGCTAACAAAGGTGCTGGTGGGTCATGCATCTTAAAACAGCTTCTTGGGGACTTTAATTGTCAGGATGTTCAGGAGAAGAATATGACCTTATGGGGCATTTTCCAGAATAGAATAGTCTATATATTAAAAGGCAGCAAATGATTCATAACTGGTTGGCGGCTGGGCCTATGGGCCCATGTTTCCCATGTGAATTTTTTCTCTGCATTGCAAACTCTTACATTAAATTGTGATAAATGGGGAGTGGGGGCTCCTCATACAAATCAATGACTCCAGCGTGTGTGTCATTAGCCTGAGAGATGCAGGCAGCGGTCAGTCCCATAAATCATGTGATGATCTGCTGTCTGCAACACGATGCAAGCAAGCAGGCGCATTAGGGAGGTTAAGGAACAAAATTAATCTGTGCGTTTTCCTCTCCCCCTTCCGCCTTCCCCATCACCTGGTCACACGGAAAGAATTAAAATCACATGATCCAAACTCAACCAGCTCCAGAACAGTAAATTGGTTAAGTTTGACTTCACCTTTCAACTTCGAGTTAATTATGTATTAGGGGATTAATTTATTCACAGGCACTGGGAAGGCAAATGGAGAACAGGGGAAACCTGCCAGGGCCTCTCATCCAGGTGTCAAGGTTATTAATGGCTCTGGCTGTGCCAGGGTGGTACCCGGGCAGAGCGTGGGGCAGGGGCTGCACAGCATCCATGTGTGTGTTTGGTTCTGTCCTGCAGAGAGTCAGCCAGCCCGCGGGGCTCAGGGGCGGGGGGCCCAGCCTGGATTTTAGGGATGTATGTGATGCTCGGTTGCCGGAGCCTCCTAGGAACCTCGACTGAAAGACGCCTTTCCATGAAGCGGGTAACAAAGTCACATGCTAGGTGGGAGACGATGCCTCTCGAAGAGCCACTGGCCTTGGTGTGAACACCTCCAGTGCACAAAAGTGTCCACTGCACAACTCTGATGGGAACAATGCAAGGGTCCCCACACCCGCACACACACTCCCTTCAAACACCGGAGCACAGCAACTGTTTTCTCCCCAACGGGCCCCTGGAGCGCCTCTCGAGCAGCACATTTCCAGGCCTCTAGCCACGGCGGCCGCCTTCAGAGGCAACTCTTCCTCCCTCTCCCGTGGTACAGTCCCAGCCCAGTGAGAGCAGCTACACCCACAGCAAGTCTCAGCAGGGCGGCTGGGCAGAGGTGCAGGGTGGGGGGCGGCAAGCTCCTTCCTCGTTGCCACCACGTGGCAATGGCCCCTGGAGCTGGCAGGACATGGGCTCCCGTCTGTGTGTGGGTCCTGTCTGATCACACACAGAACAGCCCCCTGAAGAGCCCAGTGCCTGCCTGGACATGAGAGGAACTCTTAGGACCAGTGTCCTAAGAACTAGAAACTCACGGTGGCGCACGCGGACGGCAGCATTAGTGCCCTGAGGGTACACAGGAGTCGCAGCCCCCGGAGTGCGTTTTCATGCTTCCTTATGTCGTCTAACCCTCCCAGCTGCCAAGGAACTGGGGCCATGGACCCCATTCAACATCTTAGGAAACCAAGACTCAGAAAATCTGAAGGACTTGCACAAGCTTAGGGGGCCAACAGCAAGCTGCTGAGTGCAGCAAGGACGGGACCGTGCAGGTCTTTCCTTGAGGTTCCTCCAGTTCAAGTATCTGTGCTCCCTTCTGAAGGCCCAACAGTTTAAAAAACAGGCTGAGCAAACACCTAGAAATAAGAAGTTTCACATAAAGGAGGGATTTTCAGTTTCCCTCGGAAACTCAGAAAACCTGGCCACTGGGCTAGTTCATGGCCGTGGTGTCAGGCCGGATGTGAGCAGTGGTTTCCACTCAAGGTGGGGCTGAGGAGACTCTTTCTGGCCAGCAGACCACATGTTAATAGGGACCAGCAGTGTCTCATCCTGCTGCCCAGCGACCCAGTGACCAGCACTGACTGTGCCATATAGGCCTCTCCCCATAGCCTGGCCTTCTGCTCCTCCTCCCAAAGTTGCCCCTTCCTCCCTATCAAACAACCCGCCCCCCTCTTCATGCCCGTCCTTCTCAGCCCTCAAGTCCAGTGCAGCCCGTTGGCCCTCTTCCGCCTCCCCCTCCTAAACTCAAACAGGGCTCCTGGGCCGGTTAACACAGCTGGGGTGTCAGAGCCAGCAAGACCCTAGCGATGTTCAAATCCAACCTTCCTGACTGCGAAGACGAGGTCAAGACCACAGTGCCCCAGGCCTGCCCAGGCCACTCGACCCCGTGAGCCCCCCTCTGATGACACCGCTATCTCAAGTGTCCTCGCTTGCTCACCATTGTCTTCTTGGGGGGGAGGGGGGAGGAAAAACACAGAAAGTTCAGAGAACAGGCAAATGCCTAAATCCTCAACATCCAGAAATAAATACTTTTTCCACAGCCATATTTTCCGCAGATACTAACAATTCTGGACACTGTCTATGGGCTGGCAGAGCAATTAAGGTCCCTATCCCAGGCCTGATGCCACTCCCCTCTCTTTCCCAAGGAGCCACATCCTGAGTTTGCCACATACCCTTCTGAGCCACATTTGTGTATGTGTGTAGACATGTGCTTTACACACATGCACATTCTCACAAGCACACAAGGTATGTGCACGCACTCACATGCACACATCTACACAGACACGTGCACATCCTTGAATTGAACATGCTCTGTGGCTACAGGCAAGGGACCAAATCCACACAGGCCTTTGCCCTTTCCCGTTGCAGCTGCATTTCTGAAGTCCGGCCCACCCGTGAGTGGGTGGGGGGCACATTCTCGCTCCCCTTCTGATGGGCACTTACGTTGCTGCTGCCATTTCACTGTCCCCACGATGAAGCACCAAGCACCCCGTGCAACACTCCAGGCACACTAATAAGGCTTTTTCCAGAGTTCATTTGTCCTCTGAATGTGTTCCAGGTCCCTCCCCTCTAGGGGGACCAAGGCCCTGGGGCACCTGCAGGAACCATGTAAGAAGGTGCCCTGCACAGCTCCCTGCCATCCTAGGGTATTTTTCCTGGATTGTAAGGTCGTATTTCCCTCAGTTCCCCACGGAGGCTGGCACAGGCGGGGCACGTGACCCAGTCCCTTGTGCCAGCCCCAGGGAGCCCAGCCCACGGCCTGCTCATCCCACGCCCATTAGACCTCTCAGTTCCTATTTCCTAATTCCTGTAAGAAATCCCAAACCTGTCTCCTTGGATAGAAATAAAATAAATGCAATATCTATTGCTATCGCTTAAACACAAATTATAGTATTTTTTATTAAATACTCTGTTGTCAAATTCTTGACATTCCTCATAATAGATTTTTTTTAAAAAGCAACTAAAACTAGTTATTTCCCGTTACCTCAGAGGCTTGCAGTGCAGTTTGTGGTGTGTACTCGTTATGTTCTGCTTGTCGCATCTCATTATGAGCACGTGAATTATTCTCGCTATTAAATTAAAACACGCTCCCCTCCCCCTGCTGCCCTTGAGGCTTCACGAAAGGTGAGGGTCTGGCCATGGGGGAGCTGGGAGGCCTGCCTGGTGACCAGGCCTGCAGCCCTGCAGCCCTGCTGCTGGCTCAGAGACACCTGGCCGTGCAGAAGGGCTGGCTGTCCCCACGCCAGGCCTGAGGCTCGGCTCTTCTCTGCTCACGGTCTCTCTGGTCGCCCTCATGGCAGCCCCACAAGGCCAGCAGGCTGGACCCACTGACCCCAGGTTGCAGGTAGGAAGATGACCCCGAGAGAAGGGGCTTTCCAGTGGAGGTCAAGCTGGGGCCCAACCGTCCCCCCACCACACCAGGCATAGCCACGCCTTCTTCCGCTCCGACAGTGCTTTTCAGTGGGAGTGTCACCGTCCCTCCCTGTGTCTGCAGGAGTGCCACACACAGAGGCTGGAGAACCTGCTGTGACTGTGTGAGCCTAAGAGCCAGGGTTCAAGTTGGCTCTGTCTGACGTCAGCGCCTGGTTCAGAAGCAGTAAAAGGAAACATTTTAAACTCCTTGGGGTTACCATCACCTCTGACAATTTGATGAAACCTATGCCCCCTTCACAGGAGGAGCGCCCATTTCTCATACAAAGAATATTTCTCATATTTCACAGGCTTTCCAGACTCTCTGTGGGTCCCTGTGTCCCAGGTCAGAACTGCCCCAGTGAGAGCCGGGATTACCTCCTTTTGCTGCTGACCTCATCCAAATGAGCTGAAGGTCGAAACAGGCTCCAGGGGAGGTTGAGAGAGTGGGTGTTTTCAGTGCTAGGGCAGGACCCGCTTCCTCTGCGTCCACAGGGTCCTTCCGGGCAATGACAGCGCACCCCCTCAGATACTCCTGCTCTCTCAGCTGCCCCTCCCTCCATCGTGGTACTGAAACCCACGGGGTCACGCGCAGCCTCCGTGGGGCAGTGCTGCCAGAAATCCAGGGAGGCTCAGTCTGCTCTTCTGTGAAATGAGGGGCACCCTAAGTACCGGTGCACAGACAGAAGGGCCTTGTGTACACGTAACGAGGGATACTGCACACTCGGGTTTCTCCTCCACACACAGGCTTGGCCTATGGCTCCTGGTCTGGCTTGTTCCTGCTCCTCAGTGTTCCACAGAACGCCCTCAGGAAATCTGCTGTCTCCATGCATCTTTCAGCACTGGCCACCCCATCATCCGAAGGTTTGGAGCAACAAAGCACCTTTCACCTGAGGCTGTGTCTCTAACACAAACTCTTCCCGGGGCAGCACTGCCCACACCTGGCAGAGCAGGGAGCAAGGGGGCTGATGAGGCCACATTCACACCAGAACATCACGCCTCCTGAACACAGCAGCTGCCTCACCGTGGAGCCGTCTGCAGGCACCTCTGGAGGGAGACAGAAGAAAAGCTACCTTGAAAGTCTTTGGATGGAAGAGCGGAACGCAGACCAAAGAATGTGGCCTTCACACATGGACTCCGCTGAGGTCACAAAACTGCCGCCCAGCCTGCCATGATGGAAGCGTCTTCTTCACAAGCCAGCGACACAAGTACATGAGTGGGTGTGGACAGAAAGTTGGGGCGAAGGGAAGGGAGGAGCTGGTGGCCTTTGGGGGACAGACTCCACTCCCTACTCCTGCCTGGCCTATTTGGGTTACCTGCTGGTTTAGGTTCGGTTGGTTTGCTTTGGGGGCTTTCCTCACCGCCCTCCTCAAACCTCCTACAACCCTTGAGTGGTGACTCCAGCCCACCGAGGACAAAGATAGTCAGGGATGCTCACAGCAAAAGCGAGACAAGCAGGGAGGAGGGAGACGAGGCAGACAGAAGAATACAGGGGTCGCACAGAGGCCGGTGAGGAGGAGGAGGGGTGGGGCGAGGGGACAGAGAGGGTGTCCCTCGAGTTCTCAACCCCCTTGGAGGGGCCGGGTAGTCCAGGAGAGGCAGTGAGTCTAACTCCGGGCCGTGGACGGAAGCACTTGGCGAATGGTCTGGGGTGAGCGGCCCCAGCCACGCAGCTCACCCCCGCCCTCATTCTGACCCGACCCACTCCCAGCTTTGCAGCCTCATAAGACACTGTTGGGTCCCCGAAGCCAGAATCTGTCCTTGCTACCCTCCTGGGTTTCTCATGGCTCCTTCGTTTCAGTCCCACCTCTGCCTCCCACACCCTTGTGGTCAGTTAGGGTTGGCCTGCTGCCTCTCAGGGGACAGCTGACTGGCTGTCCTTCCCGCCCGAGGAACCCCAGACAGACAGCCGGCAAGGTCTCCCGCAAGGGGTAAGGACTGCTCAGAGCCCCATGGGGCTGACGTGAAACCTGTCCACACTGCAGGTGACCTCTTCTCCCCAAGGCCAGCACAGTGCTCCCCGGGGACGTGGCACTCTCCTGGAGAACACGACGGTGTAGATGGTGGGCAATACAGGAATGAATAAATCATAAGTCGATTGGACAGCACCAGGGCAGGTAAATGCATGCGTGTTACTCACTCACCAAGGCCTCTCCTGAAAAGTGATGCTCAATATCTCCCTGTGCTGACATATTTCAGCTCAATTGATAATGGGTCAGGATTGAGCAAAGCATAGAGAGTGAATTACCTTTTAGCCGTCCCTTCAAGTTTAGGGCTGCAGTCACCAACAAAATCGATGTGGAAGGGCCCTTGTTGTCTCAGGCAAGGCCTACAGTGACTCCTAATGAAATAAACTATTGAAGCCTTTTAATCAGAGCACCTGCCTAAAAGGAGGGCGCCATTGGGAGGAAGCGGGGCCCTGGGGACCTGTTTCCCCTCACTGGGCAACGCCTGAGTGGTTCCTAACTGTAGCAATGATGCATTTACCCTGGACCCAGACATGCAGGCAGCAGGAGGCAGCACTCCCAGGCGTGGAGTTGGCGTGACCTCAGCTGGGGCTGCACAGGTCTCTAAGCGGCACTGCATCACGAGGGGCCGTGGCAGTGCCTCCAGGTTAGGGGCCTGTTCCACTCCCAGACACGTGATAAATCTCTGTGGAAAGAATGCCATGCTATAAAGGAGGCCCTGCTCTGCATCTGAACTCCAGGCTCAGTGCCACAGACGTGGGAGCTGGCTGGAAAAACAACTGCTGACGGATCGTGCCCATCACCCCTCGCTCATCCCTCCTCCCCTACCCACTTCCTTTTAAAAAGTTAGATAACATCACTTTAAATATACTCCAATATGAGGAAATGTGAGGAAATGAGCTACCATCAACACTGATCTAGCTCTCTGCAAAGACTTCCTTCTGGGACCGCTTGTCCACTCCAGGGCACGTCTGGGCCCCTCGAGCATGCGCTGCTCCTGCGTGGGGTGCCCATCCCCCTCACTCTGTGTTGGCGTGCCCTCACCCATCAGCTCTGCAGCGGGCCTGGGACCCTGCCTAAACCTGCCAGCGCAGCCTGTGTCCGAACACACTCACATGCCAGCCAGGTCACTCAGGACTTAACGTGGGAACTCTGCAGAAAGGCCCGCTTCTCCCTCTCTAATCGAACTCCGACCTGCAGGATGCTTGCTCATGGCCAGAGGGAAGCCCATCTGAAAAGGCAGCTCACTCGAGAAGGCTGGGCCAAGGACTAAGGCTGTAATTCCAAGCCCGTGGCCCCTGTCTGAGGCGCTGCGTCCAGCCGCCACCAGCCTCCACCCCTCAAAACGAGCTTTGAGACTTTTCAGTGTGTGACCAAAACGTTTCCTGTTTTCTTTGCCATTTAAGTTTAGCTGTTTCCCTCTTCCTGTCCTCCTGCCTCCCTTTCTTTTTCCCGCCCTTCCTCTTTTCTTTTTGTTTTTTCTTTCCTTTCCTTTCTTTCTTTCTGTCATGAGCAACCAAAGAACCCAAGTGGACTTCCCCTACAAGGAAATAAACCATGAACACTGGCAAATACGGCTTCTATCCGGGCAGAAAGCCCTTCCTGGGACTCCACAGGGGAGGGGCCCCAGTGTGATCGCGCCGTCAGTCCGTGAAGCTGCTGTTTTCTGAGGACTGAAAAATAACTTTTACAAGGAGCTTTTGGTTTAAACAAGCCCTAGAAAAGAGTGAAGGACACTTTGGAAAGGAATGCTTTTCTTGGAAGGCAGTATCAAAAGGGATCACACTTAGAGACGCGTGGCCCTTTCAGGTCTCACGTTTCTGATGGGCCACAACGACAAGGAGGAGCTTCTGCCCCAGGAAACTTTGCTGAAGCCCAAGTGTGTCTGGAAGGGTTAAGGATGACTCTCCCACCAGCCAACACCCCAGAACTTCCTGGGAGAGACCCTTCAGGTCCCCAGGGTAGAGCTGCTCACGTTCTCTGTAACTGAACCAACGCTTATGACAAATTAAGGCACCGGAGCCAGGCAAGACAATGTTTGGGCAGAAGCAAAGGTCAAGCCAACATCTCCTCCCTTCCCTTTGGTCTATGAGGAGCTCACCTTCATGTCTAAGCACCAAGATCCCAAGAACGCCCCACACTGGGCCCTCTCTTTTGGGCCCCGGCAGGAACACTCAGTGCCATCAAGGCACAGCCACAAAGTAGGTAGAATTCTGCACAGGCCGTGAGCAGGAAGCTGGGAGAGTGCCCGCCACCCTTTGTCTCCCACGGCGATGGCTGTTGACACAGCTAAGTAGAGGTATTATTAGCAGGTTAAGTCTGAGAGGCTGGACTCGAGCAGAAAGAGGGTCACCAGAGCCTGGGCCCTGCTCCCCTCCCAATTACACCACAGAAGCCTAAACCACCAGGTCAGGGATAAAAGTGAATAAATGTTTCTAAATTCTTATCTTAAACACACTTAAGCTTAAAGCTATTTAACTGGGGCTTTAAAAGCATGTGAGCTTTGTGGAGCCCAGCTACCTGCCTCTTCTCTTGCTCTTATTTTTGCTTTTATCCTTTTAGTCTTGAAGAAGCCTAATTAGAAGCTTGAACAGGGCTCTCTCTCCCTGCCCTTAAATCAGTAATTGGCTTCAGTGCAGAGACTGTCAGGAAATTAACACATCACAACATGACAGCTGTTAATTTTTTCTCCTTATTTGTCATATGAATCACCGCTGATTTGCCGGAGTGCATAACAAATTAGTGGGCTGTAATCAGCGGCCTCTCCTCTGTGAGCTGCACCTTCTCTCCTCCCTCCCCCTCCGCTCTCCCTCTAAAGTCCATTACCGCACCACCGCGCAGAGACGGCTGTTCCTAGGTGTGTCATTGTCAATAAATCAGAATAAGCAAATGCTAAAAGCGCAAGGAGCTCTTTAAACTTTGATGAAGGCTTTTAGTTACATTTTTAAACTTACACTCATAACTGGAATCTTTTCTTTTTTAAATTGTCACTCCCTGGTAGTGATAGACTGTCAGGCTCGCCGTCACTTGCTCATCCGTGCCAGGGAAGGTGGAAGTGCCAGTGCCATTTGCACAAGTGTGGCCGACGTGGCCGACGGAGGAGGAGGCGCCTTTGACAAGGCGCTGGAGGAGCATTAGATCCCGACAGGGTCAGACCAGAGGCTCTTCCTTTCTGAGTGAGGGCTTTGGGGGAGCGAGGCGAACGGGGGGAATGGGAGGTGAGCAGATGGGGCAGGGGGAAGAGAAATAGACTCTGGAACCTCACTGTCCCCAACCTGTCAACCTTGTCTCATTAGACACTGCACACCTGAGAAGGGGAGTGAGCCTTTGTTACATGCCTTTGTGGTGGCAGCTGAGACCACCAAGCAGTCACAGGTTCTGGGACTTCATTCTTCATTGGGCACTTTGGTGGGTCTTAAATTTGATGTTTATAGCGTCTGGACAAGGGTAATGACAATGTGGTGGCTTCACACTGTGGGTCTGTCCCAGGCTCTGAGATGCGGCAGACAAACCTGGTCTCTCTGCACCTACACTGTACATGCAAGAGCAAGGAGCTTCTCCCTTCACAGCCTGGACCTCGCTAGATCGAGGGACCCTCGTCTCCCCAAGCTGCGTCTGTGGGGAGCTCGGGGGCACTTCACGTGGGGCCACAGCCTCCCAGGGCTGCGTCGGCCTCTTCTCCTGGGTCCTGTACGCCCGGCACCGAGGCTAAGGGGACAGGGCTTCAGAAATAAGTTTCTCCTTCCTTTCTTCTCTCACCCTTCCTTCCATCCACCCTCCCTCCCTCCCTCCACGTGCTCTGCATGTAGCAGCGGGGTAGGAGCCCAGCATGTGAACAGATGGGATAGAGGAAAAGAGTAGAGGACGGATCTGTCTCAAGATACCACACAGAGAGGAGAGTCACCACCCTGGAGAAGTGAAGTCATCAGACCCAGGCCCCGCCGCCTCCCTGGGCCACCAAAGTGGGGTGTGGAGGAGGGGGATGCTCCTTCCGCATCGCCATCAGCAAATGCGCTGTTCTGTCCACCGTGCTGGTCTCAGTCAGGCTTTCCCAGTAATTACTCTAGTGGCCTTCCTGTGCTGAATTCTAACTCGGCCACTTGAAAACTGCATTTAATTTGTCAAACACTTTGCCAGGAGCATCAGGTACTGGACTCTAGCTCAGGAACCAGGAAGTTAGTAAATTAGGGTCCATACTCTTGGCGCGTGTGCACTCGTTAGAGGGACAAGGGTCCTGTGGCAGTTTTTAAAGTTTGTTGTCATTTTTTAATCTCAGTCCCCAACATCCCGTGGGCTGCTCTGCTCCTTCCCTTTCCTGAGGGTGAGATGCCTCGTCCTCAGAGACCTGCCATCTGATCGCCCGCCATTTGAACTGATTTGGCCCTGAGGTCTCGCTGTATGAAAGTCACTGAAATCTTTTGAAAATAAAACAATTGTCCTTTTTTTTCCTTTTACTGGTGATAATTTATAGACATTCAATATGTTTAAATACAGTTCAATAAGCTCCACCTTATAAAAGTCTCTGCTGAGAAATTTTCTCTTTAATGTCATTTTATGAGCTCAAAGACAGGATTTTTAAGCAAAATACCAATTTTACAATTATTCTGTCAAATCCTAATTTAAGGGGAAAAATCATTTACCCATGATGTGACAGAGACTGAGTCTCCTAGCAGAGGCTCGGATTGACAGCAGGCAGGTTCAAGCCTCAAAGACATGGCCATCGGGGGCGTCCTATGATTCCAGGGTGAGGCAGCCCACCCTAGGGAAGGACAGCACCACAGAAGCAGGACCCATGGGTCTGGAGCCTCAGTCCCGAAGCATTTCCCACACTTAGCGAGGATCCAATGAACTGGTAACCCACTGTTCACTACCAAGCGTGAACTTGCCCCTGCTTGCTGACTGGCTCTCAGGGCTAGCACACGTGTCCCTGGCTCACAGGAGCCTCCAGGGCACACGCTGACTCCACTAGGCCCCGACCGCACCTCTCCCTGACCCCCCGGCCAACGAGCACCAGTTCCTCCACCCCAAGGCGCTAAGCCTGCCTCTTTCCAGCCACCTCGTGTGGGTTCCTCTCCCTCTCAAACCACTCCGCAGAAACTCTGCTCCTTGCGTCTCCCTTCCATGTCCAGCGTCTGAATTCTGCTCCAGTGGAAGCTGTGGTCTCGGTGACGTGCTCTAGGGGCAGGCTTGCCCTGCAGGCCTGTGCGGTGGCAACTGGCCATCCTCCCAGGCCCCGCGCACATCAGCATCACAGGCTGCGCACCACTTCCACTTCCACACCTGAAGATAAGCGCCATCTGGCTGTGCTACCTACTTCGTGTCATCCGGCATTTACCGATTTCACAGGCACTTTTCTCTTTCATCAGATAACGTGAGAACTGGGACAGTATCTTCCCCGGCCCTCCACCCATTGTTGTCATGGGGGGTGACCCCTCACCGATGCCTCACAGATGACCGATTCCCCTGCTAACGTCAGCGACCTGCATGTCACCGTACTTCACCCATCCAGGTGGTTGGTCATCTCCAGAAACTTTGACTCCCTCGATCTTATACGCTGAAAGCATCCCATTTTCAGGTTCAGGGCCCTGTCCTGTCTCTCTGGAAGATTTCCCAGTTTTACCCCTTTTCTTCACTTCGCTGGCACCTCTAGGCCCAGGAGGCCAGCCCTCCCTTCCTTCCAGCCACGCCGCCTGCCCTGGCTTCTGCGTCTAGCCCCCACGCGCTTTTGCTCCCTCATGCCCCCTCTCCTTTCATTGTCCACATCCCTCCCGAGCAAAAGTCCGGTCCCACGTCGATGCATTTTCTTCCCTTCCTTACTCCCGCTCTGGGTGGGCAGAAGAAAAATCACTGTCTTTCCCGAACTGGAGGCCCTCCGAGCACAGGGTCTCCAGGCTTAGCCGAGCCTTCTGCACTACATGCCCCTCCACTGAGCCCCCCCCACACAGCCTTCTCCACAACAGAAAACCGTCCTGATGACGATTCCACAGCTTTCCCTGTGGTTTCCCATCCCCCACTCTCCATCCCCCGCCCAGGTGGACACGCATCTCCCCTTTGTATGGAGGTCGGTCTCACCGCATCTCTCCCAGCCCCCACCTGCTGCTGTGGCTTCGTGGATTCACTTTTGTCCTATATGTTCAGCGTCCCTTGCTGCCTTCCCTCTCTGTCCCTCCTTCCTACAATTAAGCATGTCTCAATCTCTTCCAGCTTCATAAACACACTCTCTGCAGCCCTAAGCACCTCCCTCGACCTCACAACCAGCCGAGTTCCTGAAACAACGGTCCACACGTGCTTTCCCCGCTACCTGCCCCGTTGCTCCCTGACTCTCTGCTCCCGCCACCCCATGAGCACGCGTCCCCACAAAGTCAGGACGTTTGCAGACAAAACGCTCCTATGTTCTTGGTTCCCATGATTTGTCTGCAAACATGGGGGCAGAACCAGTTGTCAAAGGTATCACATCCTGCATTTTTCTGCTACATTTCTGGCCATCCCTTTCCTGGACTCCTTCAAAAACTTACTTCTTATCGTCTTTCTATTAAATATGTAGTTTTAGTTGTGACTTTACTTTTTTATCTTTTCACTTTACATACTCCATGGGCAAGCCTTGGATGGAAAATGACTTCAAATCTGAATATCCTGGGTGTCTAATCTTGGCTAGCTCATGAGGACCTACAAGGTTAGGCTGCTCCTGCTCTCTGCACTAGCCTGCTTGGGCTCTTCATCGCCCCTCTCCAGCACAGCCATTGTCTAGTCAGTCACTGGGTTGTGGTGGCCCCCACGCCCATCTGTCCTCGCCACTCCAGGGCCGCAGTCCAGGCCCCCACCACCACTTTCTCTGACTCGATCAACACGACAGCTTCCATGTTGTAGCCTCCAGTGCATCCAATATATCTCCGGCACTGTCCCACAAGCATCTTTCTCAAAGCAAATCTGACCTCACAGTTTGTGTGTTAGTCACTGCTGCAGGGTCCTGCTGTGCTTAACATGTGTTCACAGACCTCCACAGTGGGATTCCCCTGCCTCCCTAGGGGGTGGGTCATCATCTGCGGCCCACACCACCTGATCTACTCCAGAAACAGTTAACTCATTCCGTTCCCTAAAAGTACTAGATTTTATCTGATCTCCGGGCCTTTGTCTGTATTGTTCCCTGGACCAAGACTCCCTGTCTGCCTACGTAATCCACGGACTTAAGCTGCCATGTCATTCCTCTGTGCAGTCCCTAACGAGTGCCCCCTGCTTCCCTACCTTACTCCCCAGAGACAGGGGCCTCTGTTCCTCTCTTAGGCCAGCACAGCAGCCTAACTAGATACCTCCTCTCACGTGGCACCTCTTGCGTGTCTGTTGCCATAGCAGAGGCCCCCTCACCTGCAGGTTGATGGCACACCATGTCAGGGCAGACGCTGTGCACTCAGTGCTACAGACCAGCACTGAGCATAGTGTCCTGCACGGGCAGGTTCTCTGGACATGCTGGTCAGATGCCTGTGTTCAGTGTCCATGGGACAGACCTAGGCAGACCTTTCTACTTCCCAAAAATCTTGGACCCCGTAGTCAGAATTAACTTTACTACCTGAACATCTATCAGGTTTTACCACATATTCTCAGACAGCTGTGGGTAAACGAAAGCCTCTCTGTCCTTCCAAATAGGAAGGTGTGAGAACCTGGGGTTATTTCTCTGTGCATGAAGCTGGTCAGCTGGTGATGTCCATCTCCAAGCAGCTGTGGGGCCTGCATAGACTGGGTGGGGCCCCGGGTCACACTGTCACACGTGTGTGAACCCACTCTGGCGTCCCAGAGAAGGCTTTGCAGTTAGGATTCTTTTCAGTTCAGCTGTTCTTCAAAACAGAGTCCACAAGGGAAAAACTGAGAAGTGGTTTCTAGACCAGAGCAAAGTGAACAGGGCTGAGTGAAAGGAGCAGGAAAGTCAGTGACTGGGCATCACTTAGAGTCATTCTGTGCGGTGAAAGCAAAAATCAACAAAGGCACAACAAACCAAAAAGGACAAAAATGCCCATTAGCTGGGCCGACCGGACCCAGACCACCCACTTTGTCGAATTTCCGTGTCACAGCAGATTTGCTCCCCAGGGAGAGAGAGGCGAGGCAGTGGAGAACAGAAAAACGGCCAGGACCAGCACAGCCCTCCCCAAGTGCTCGGCGAGGGCCTTCAGCTGTCAGTCCAGCCAGAGACAGAGCAGGCGAGTACCCGGCCACCTCAGTTTCCCCTCTGACAGAGGAGCACATTTCCTGGGTCCACTCACCCTAAGGAGCCTCCAGTGGAGACTGGGGAGACCAGCGAGGACTAGGAAGGGCAGCATTCTTAGAAAAGGCGTGTTCAGGGTACATTATCCCTTTATAATTAGAAACAAAGACTGCTTTCCTCTGAAGCTTTACAGAAAGTCAAGTGATGAAAACATCTGGCCTCCTTGGGGAGCACAAGATGGGATCCTTGCTAGACCCTGCAGTGACTCTGAGGTGAGGGCGGAGGAAAGATGTCACCTCGTTTGCTCACTGGTTTTCTGATACACCCCCCAGGATGGAGCGGTAGAGACTCTCACATTGTGCTCATTACTGCATCCCTAGTCCCTGGACCTGGGCATGGCACACACTGCGTGTTTGTTGAATGAATTCATGAATGACAGAGAGAGTGAGTGAATATAAGAATGACCAAGCATGAACCCACAGGGATGGAGATTGTGGAGTATCTTGCCCAACACAGGTGGATAGACACTAAAATTTACTGTGCATTGTTTATCAAAACAGAACATAAATTAAAAAGAAAAACTTTTTGAAACTTTTCTAGAGCAAGGCTACACTTTTCCAGCAGAGACACAGAGGCCCAGGAGGGAGGAAGGTCTGCCTGCGGTTGCTGAGCTGGTCACAGCAGGCTGCGGCCAAGCTGAGGGCCCTGAGCCCCAGGTCAAGGTCCTGGCTGGGGCCTCTCCCTGACGCCGGCTTCAGAAGGGTTGTCCTGCGTCCCCCAGTGAAGCCTGCCTGGCGTTAGGGTCCAAAAACCAGGCCTCAGGGCATGCCAGCAGGAGGGCAGAAACCTCTTTAATGCTCTGAGCCTTGTTGCAAGGTCCCCCCGGTCACTGTAGTTCTCAGAGCTTTATCCCAGCTTTTTGGGGAAAAGTCAGAGCAACAGTTGCCGTTTCTACCACCACCATCAGCAGTCCAACTCGGCAGCTGGATTAGCCTTGTTTGGAGTTAAAATGATTCTAACTACACGAGAACTGGCATTTCGAGTCCATGATGATGGGGACACCAGAGACCATGGCTGTTCCCTGGACTCTCCCTCTACCAGCAGGTGCCCCAGTGATCTGTGCCAACAACAGGTGTTCCTGAGGACAGTCAGGAGTGTGTGACTCACTTTGTCAGTGACATGTGACTGAAGGTATCTATGTCACTCCCTTTAAAAGCAAGTAGGTGATTTACTACCTGCCCTTCTTCACGACAGGAGGACCAGCAGCATTCCAGGAGGTGGGCCGCCATCAACCTGAGACTAAAGAGCAGGTCGGGAAAAGACCCCCTCCATGGACGTAACATGCACATGTAGCCTGAGGGAGACATTATTTTAAGTTGATGAACTTGTAGAGCTGTTGTTACCGTAGCACAACCGCCCCTACCCTGGCTGAAACACCTCGTTTCTACCTAAAGCCCCGCAGGGTGTGCCTTCACAATTACACCGCAGTCCCAGATCCTCACCCTGACCCATCGTGTCCATGCTGCCTGGTTTCTGCCTCCCTTCCAAACTCATCTTCTGCCGGCGCCACCTCGTTCATCTAGTTCCGGTCGAATGGTCCTCATTCTGGTCCTCAAACACCCAGGCCCGCTCCTCCCTCGTAGGTAAGGCACTTGCTCTGATCTCTTCCCAGAACAGCGTCCTCCAAACCCTCAACTCTGTGGGTTGATCCGCTCAGTTGCCACCTCCTTAGAGGGATCTTCTCTGACCGCTGTCCAAAGGAGCTCAGTCACTGTTACATTAACCTCTTTTTATTTTCTCCTCGGAATTTATCACTTTCTGAAAGTGCTGAGTCTTTTCTTCATGTTTGCCTTCCCTCCTAGAACGTGACATAGGAATGTTATCTGATTACAGTATCTAGAAAAGGTACATAGTGAGAGTTCAGTAAACATTTAATCAGCGAGTGAATATGTAGATCAGTTAAATTCACTGCCTCGTGGATCAGATCCAGAAAAGAAGATGAATGGATGGCACTCATTTTCACAAAGGGTTAACAGCTCAGCCCAGAAACCCAGCAGGGCTAGCCCCACTCGGCTCCTGGCAGGGACACTCAGCTCTGATTTGGACCACTGACCATTTCCTCCCAGACACAGGCACCCGATTCACTGTGATAAATGGCCCGAGCTCCTCACTGCATTTAGTGGCAAACTCTGATCCAAGTGGAACTTCGGCCAGGTGGCTCATGGGAGCCCTGGAATAGACTTCCAGATAGACCACAAAAGCTGGAGATGCTCACACCGTTCCAGGTACATTAACTCACAGTCCCCAGGAAGCACACACTCTGATAAAGGAAGGGAGGCTCCCCTCTCCATAAGCACTAATAGCCACAGTTCCTCCTCACCCCAGAAAAGGATTCTTGTCCATGTTTCTGGAGAAGCTTCATCAATGTCAGCATGGGGCCCAGAGCAGAGAGAGAACACTGCCCAGCAGGCATCGCTCAGCAGACTTCTTGGGTTAGGCTTTGTGCCCAGGCCTGAGTGGTCCTCAGCAGCCTCAGGGCCACTTCACCTAGCTCACCTGCCTGTTCTCAGTGTCTCTGCCCCTGGAACGACCACTCCATCCTCTGTAGAGGCCCAGGAGGCTGTGTCTCTGCCCCTACGATGAAGAGGTCAGGGCTCCAGTCCACGATTCCAGTCCAGCCCACAGCTGCACGGCCTCCTGAGCGCGTCCTCGCTGAGCACCGTGCCCTCTCCTCCCCGCCACTGTCGTGCCTCCTGCTCTCCCTCAGCCCTTGACTGGGGACACCCTTCAGTCCTCAGCGCAGAGCTTCTGCCTTTGCCCTGCTCTGCGTCTCCGCAGTGCACGTTCCTCCTGTTCACAGACTCATCCTCTCCACCCAGGGCTTTCCTTTGAGAGCAGACGCCTGCAAACATGCAGGCCACAGCGCATCCCTACCTGCCTGTCTGGTTGTGCCTGGAGTGCACGACGCTGAAACCTGCTCCATCACCTTTCCCGGGGTTCATACCCCACGGATGAGCTCTCTCAGCCCTTCTGTCCTCATCAAAGCCACCACTACCCTCCTGACCCCAGACTCTCTACCCAGATCCTTCATTCAATGGACCACACGTGCTGGTGTTTAGTCCCCACTGCTTTGGGCTCCATCTCTTTCTCTCCAGGTCACTGCCACACCCCTGATTCAGGCACTTGTCATCTCGCATTAGAACTGGAGTACCGCCTTCACCTGTTCCCATCAACCAGTGTGTTTTCAACCCACCCTAGTCCATCACGTACAAACTATGCCTTAGTCCAGACCACAACCTGGACACCAAGGGGCTGTGCCAACAAGGGGCTGTGTCAGGTATAGAGAAGTGAAGGTATTTTTGTTTTTCTTTTTTTAGAGGGGTCAACATTTGTACATATAAATATTAAAAGACCTAGCAGGGCTGGGTTTGCATTCTTGGGCATCAACACTTCTCTGGAGCTAGGGAAGGTGTCCATGTCTAGGTGCTGTCCCCTGCCCCATCTGTCCAGGCCCTGCCCTGCCCGACCCTACCCTACCCTACCCTACCCTGCGGTGTGCCTCTGATCTGCTCTGTGCACGAGGCTCACCTCCGCGTCATCTAAAGGCACTCATGTCACAGTCCCTCACTTAGTCCTACTGCCCACTTAGTTCTCCTCAAGGACTTTAAGCTTGTGTATCCCGCACAGACTATCGGGTCAGGAGGCTGCCGGGGGGGCTCCATGGCCTTCACGAGCCACAGAGGGCCCCACCTTGTCTCCCCTTTCTGTAGAACCGCATCGCGGTCCTTGTCTCTGGGGCACCAGGAGACAAGATGAAAAAGTGCATTTCTTTCATGCTTTGAGCTCCTTGGAGAGCGAGTAACATAAAAATTCAAGGTGTTATTATTAGAGAGTAAGAAATTTTGTTCTATGCTAATTAAACTCACACCTTACCACTTCACACACAGGAAAGAGGCAGCATGACAGTGTGACATGCTGAGCAGGACGAGTTCCGCACGCGCGCACCAGACAGCTGCCTCTGCCGCCATCGCCGTGCCATGTGCGTGAATCTGCCTCCGCTCCCACCTCTCTTCCACCCGACATTCGCGGGACGGGCTGATGGAGCTCCTGACTCCGCACACAGTATTGACTGTTCTCTGTGCGCATTAAGAAGTTGTCAAGATGAGGTCAGGCGGGTGATGATTTAGTTAAGGCAGCCCACAAAGGTTCCCTGCCTCCGGGGTGCCGCCCATCAGGCCACACCCGCAGGACCCACTCAAGAAAAGATTTCTTCTGTGATGGCTTTAGTAGTCCCCTGGGGGTGGACACTGTTGTCCTCCACAGCCAGAGGCTGCTGGCTGGGCTGGCTCCAGAGCCCACGAGGGCCCAACAAGGGACAGTGGGCGCCAGAGCTTATTGATCCCATTGCCCTATCAGAAGGGATGCCTGTGGAGAGACATGCTTTTTTCCCCGCTTTTCCCCGGGCCAAATGAGAGACTACCCATGGAAGGTAATCGAGCTGTCACTGAGGAGAGAGAAGTGGAAATTCATGGTTCTCTTGTGAGGCAAAGACATCTGTGTTATTGCACCCTAAGCCAATAGTTTTTAAAACAAAGTCATAAAACAAGCTACTGTGTATGAGGGAGGTAGGAGCCGGGCAGGCCTCCCTCTGCTCTGCGTCGGTTTTGAAAAGAAACAAACCTTAAAAGAAATCGTAGGGAGACGATGACCAACGACGGGACACAGGCGCCTGGAATGGTGGCTGGAGCCGAGTGCTGCTTCCTCCCTTGAGGGGAGGACCCTGCGAGTGCTACAGAGGTACAGCCTGAGGCCTGTGCCTGGGAGAAGCACAGAGTGACAGGGACAGTGAGGGGCAGGAAAGACACGAGGCCCCGTGCTTCCTTTGGCGCCAGCCCAGGAGAGCATCCCTTGATCCTCAGGGGCACGCCTAGAAATCCGATCACCACACACACCTGTCTGAGCACATGCCGGGTCTCACAAACGTGGACCCATTGCATTCCTGAAACCACCCGAGGGGCAGGACAGAGGGAGTCGCTGTCCTCATTTTCCAGATGAAGAAACGGTGAGGGGGGGGGGGGATGCTTGGTTTGCCAATGTCACAGTGCAAGCCTTCTGACCTCAACCCACTGCCCCCCCTTTTTTGGAATAACACCTTCTTTCTCTACCTTCTCTGTCAAGGTAAGTCTGTTTCCACCTCCAACGCCCTCTGCCCTCCGTTGCACCATGACGCATCCCAGCCTGCTTACACCGCCCTGTGGGCATGTGTGTGGCGCTGATGCACACAGTCCAGAGCAGGGCTGCAGAGACCCTGCCTACAGTGAGCTAGCATCTCCAGAAGGCTTTGATAAATGGACCACCACCCAGTTTCAAAGGGGTACCCACGGAGCTTCAGAATCACAGAACCTAGAGTTGGAAGGAGCCTCAATGCTGCTTTCCATCAGCATGAGGCTCTGCTCCCTGACTCCCGGAGATGAGGACCCTGCCTCTGTGCACTGGAGATGGTGTGGAACCTGCCCCATCACAGACCCATGAAGGGCACCGGCCTCTGCTTCGTACCAGGTGACTCCCCTGTGTCCTGGCCATAGTTCCCTGGGTCGGCGTGAGCACTCAGGCACAACAAACCATGAAAAGATGAGCAGCACCAACATCCTCTGAGGAAGGGCAGTGGGGGTGGGGTGGGCAGTAGTAGGTGCTGTCAGGGAGCAGGCTGTTTTCTAGTAGACAGGTCTGGTTATAGCAAGAACCAGAAAGAAGAGCCAGAAAACAATACAAGCTGAAGTGTGGAGCAGAAACTTTAAAAAGGAAAAGCAGCAAGTCAGACGCAGGAAAGAAGGCAGGAGACGAGCGAAGGGCAGCTGACTCGTGCCAGCAGGGATTCCCCAGGTCACTGCGGCGGATGGAGCCTAGTCCAAGCCAGTGTGGGCGGGGTCAGGGCGGCTGCACATGGATGCACAGGCTGTGCATTCTGCATGGACGGTGGCCTAGGCCTGCCCACTGGGTTGGCCCCAGGGCACCCCCGCCTGGTGTCTGGGACCTGGAGCTGTGTGCTGGAGGGCGGTGGTGGAGCCCCGGCACTGCCTCTCACTGGGCGGCTCTTGCTGGGGCGTGGCCTCTCTTAGTGCCCAGGATCCCAGCTGTGACACAGAGTAGCCGTGCCCATCCCGCCTACTTCCACGTGGTCGGGGGAAGAGGGGAAATGGCAGGTGGTAAGGGACTTTCAAAAAATACCATGTGAATTTAAGAGTTACCATTCTTTCTCTCTAAAAAGCCACCTGTGACAGCGGGTCAGACAGGAAGCAAGTGAAAGAGTCACCCAAAGCCAGAGTGGGCACAAGTCCCAGGGCCAGTGGGCTGCAAACGACCTTGGGGAGCCGCTGGCCTCAGCGGAGGACAGCAGCTGTGCAGCAGCGATGTTCGACCTTCTCGTCTCATGGCACACATAAACCAATGACCAAAACTCAGCAACACACCCAAAAATATGTTATATTTTTGGCCAATCTGACAAAAAAACAGATACGACTTTGATTCATTCACAACAGACGGCTATGGTTGTGTTAGTTGTTGCCGTTTATTTATTTGACAATCTAAGGGAGAAGCGGTCAGTGCTGCTGACTAAAAAGTCAGGTGCTACACATTTTAAAAATTCTTGTGGCACACCGACATGCCTGTTGTGATACACTAGTTGGAAATTGCTATTGCAGGGGAATTCAGCTGAGAGATGTCACTGCTGACCTTCCCAGCAGCTGGGGGAGCATGTCCCTTTGGTCCTGAAGAAGCTGCATGTACATCCACGATGTCCTTCCCTCCTGGGAGAGCAGAGCCCGCTCCAGACTCAAATTCTGCCAAGTAGGAAGGATTCGGAGCTCCCCACAGGGGCTCGGGCGCACTGCTCATGACACAGGTCGGCGAGTCAGGTGTGGTGCCTGCCCTTGGTAAGGCTGCCGAGTTGGGGGTTGGGGTGGAGATGGGCAGAGCAGGGCCAAACGTTGGCCACACTGGCTGTCAGTCTGCAGGATGTCAGTCATTCTGCCTCATGCCACCCAAGCTCTGTAAAACCTACGCGCTGGAGGAACTCCAAGCAGCGAATCTGTAAGCTCTCTCAGCTCCACCGCAATGCACTTCTCCCCAGTTTTTCCCTCGTTTCCACACACAGGAGCTTTTCCTGAACTCCTGCATGCAGGGTATGCAGAAGGAGTGAGGAAAAAAGAAGCTTTGCAGTGTGTATTAGTAACATTTAATTAGCCATGGGCTACTTATTAAGTGACAATTATCCCTATTATGTCTGTCACAGATGAGCGACTGCACATTATCTATGGTTTATGGGCCTAAACTCCTCCGAGTGTCACAAATTCCCATTACGTCCCCAGTGCCAGGCTCTGCATCTGAAGGTGACGCATCCCCTCACACAGCCGCGTGTGACCCCGTTGACCTGCGTCAGCCTGCCCCCGAGTACATGCAGGGGACTCTCTGGTGAAACCCTCCTCACGGGGTGCCCCAGTTGGTGGGAGGAAGTCGGCCCCTCAAACTGGGCAGGACCCTCCCCAGCTCGCACCCTCAGAAGTCAGTGTAGATAATCAGGTCTCGTGGCCGTGGCAGCGGAAGGCCTTTGGAGATCACAGTGTCAGACCTTCACTGGCTGTTGGGGACCAGACTTCCAAAGAGGACATGGGAAGCGTCTACAAACCCTGGCTACACCTGAAACTGCCAGGTGTGCAGAAGGCCTGCCCAAGGTGTAGAAGCCAGGACACCCACAGGACAAAGTTCTTTTTCACTCAAATGTCCCTCAGCCGCATTCCCTCTCCATGCCCCTGTCCAGTTATTCCCTTCACACAGAAGCTGGAGAGCCCAGAAAAATGTCACCAGCCCCCCATGCCAGGTTAAGATCTCCCACCCATCCCCAAAGGTGAAGGTGATACATGGAGAGGTGGATGCCACAGTCCTCAAGTCTTATGTTGCCTGATACCCCATCTTTAGGTTTTTCCCTATTGTATTCACCATGTCCTCTTAAAAACCCATCCTGCTCCAACCCAAGCCACTGACTCTTTGGCATAAATGAGCTTTCCAATTCACATTATACATATATTTTAAAACACGAAGTTCTACCACAGGTCAGGTGAAGCATGGGGGTTAGGACCCAGAGATAGTCCTGCAGGAGCAACTCATCGGGGGTGGGGTCTTGGGGCCCCTGAGGAGGAAGGAGGCCCAGCAAAGAGAAGATGGGGAATGAGCGGCCCCAGAGGACACGGGCCACTTGGGGGCAAGGGGGAAGCACACGGGTGCGAGGGGAGCATCTGCCCATCTCATCGTTTTGTGCAGCTAAGCCTCAGAGCCTTCCTACAACCAAAAACAAAGCAAGTCTGCAAATTAAATGTAAAAAAACCACAACCACAAAGCTAATTAAAGTGAAAAATATTAGAAACCAGTAACACTTAAATCAACAACACGAATTTAGCATGACCAACTTGTCCTGCTCTGATGTTTAAGGTGCCCAGTGGGAGCGAGTGCCCCCGAGTGTGTGTCCTGTGCTCGGCAGCCCCAGGCCCTGGGACCACCTCCCCCACCGACACAGCCCAAGTCTCTGGCCTCAGAGAGCAGACATCACTCACAACCCAGCTGCCCTAGCTCTGCTCGCTCGTCTCCAACCAATGGGAAAGGACTTCTCTGGCAAACTGACCAAACCGTCAAACCGAACAAGGGCTCTGACGTCACACAGCAGCACTCACATGGGCCTGTGTCATTTGTATGGACACGACTTTCACAGTCTCACAAACACAGATGCAATCATCTGCCCGTTAAAAGCTGAGGAGACCAGCCTGAAGCTTCCTTGGGTCACCAGCCTAACCTTGTCCCATCTAACCCACTCCCCAGGACAGGAGGCTGACAGCACAGTGGCCTGGGAAGGCGCTCACTCTGCCGCCTCTGCTGGGTGAGCTCGGGCCAGGACTTCACCTCTCTGCGCCTCAGCTTCCCCCTCTGCCAAATGGAGACCAGAATGGTAGCTGCCCCACAGGACTGTTGTAGGTACTGTGGGTGTGTTAATACACGTGAAATATTCAGAAGGGTACCTGGCACAATGTTAGCACTGTATGATACCAACACGCATTATTCGTTATTCTTAGTGGCTCACTCTAGACTATTTGTGCACATTTATCCACTTGTAAATATATTCAGCATGTTTTGTTGGGTTAAGAAATATTAGTATGAAACCATCTTCCATGAATCACTCTGCAACTTGCTTCCACCCTAATAAGCCGCGAGCCTCACTATTCCGTCCTGCACACACCTGCACACACCTGCACACCGGACCTGAAGGGGCGTTCACAGGCCCACTGAGGGGGGAGCCCCGGCAGTGCGGCCCACCCCCTGCTCTGGGGGGCCCACCCGCAGAGTGCGACGCTGCGAAGTGCCCCATCGGATTCAGTCCCCCTCTGGCGCCTGACCTGTCACGAAACAGCCCTGGTGCCACAGGCACTGCACTTTTCCTCAAACGGAGTTCACTGGAAATGGGCAAAGGCATAGGATACCTTGGAGGAGACTCAGTCCTCTGTGAGTGAGCACGCACACACGCGCAGGCAAAGAGTCGCACTGGGATGCCTGAGCTCCTGCGTTAGGGCACACGGGGACAGCACGTGGGGCCACCTACAACAGTGACTGCTCTATTTTTCCATATAAAAAGTACCCCTGGTTATTGGCCAGCAGCCACCATCTCTGCCACTTAGTGCCTCTTCTAGACTCCTCAACTTACCTGAGGATGTAACAGGTCCACAAACAAAACGTTTGAGGAATGGCGGGGACCGAATGGACCACGGACAGAACCCCAGCCGGCAGCTCAGCACTGCTCCAGAGCAGAAGGCATGGCAGCAACATTTAACTCTGCTCTTAGCTGCTCCTCATTAGCAAGCTCTCTGGTGGAAGCCTCGCAGCCCCTCTCTGGCTCCGGGGCTTTGTCATCCCACCCACAGCAGCCTGTGTTAGTCAATAACAACAGCTTATTAAAAAGCAGCGGCACCAACTTGTTCGCGCTGTTATTATCAGGGCCTGGCTTCTATCCCCAGAAGGCTCGGGGAAGGTGTGCAACCTGCGTCCTCCGGAGCGGCTCCGACTGAGCCGTCTCCAGACCCGGGAAGACAGGCACATCCTTAGCAAACCTTCCCGGTGTAATTGCCAGGCATGGTCTGCTCAGTAAAATACAGCCGTTGGCGGCACGGAGGTTCATTAGTCAATAAAGCATTGCCACGCGTTTTATTGAATTGTAACCCTATTTTGCCCTGACGTGGACCTTGTGGAGCTTCCACCTCCATATAAATCTGAGTGATTCGTTTAGCATCAAAGCTGGCTAAGAGGAGGGCTTGGTCCAGCTCCAGTGCGACGCCGCTCCATGAGCTCTCTCTGCCATTATCTGCCTTTGCCCCCCTTGTCAGCAGAGGCATTTTGACAAAAGCGCACATCGGACACAAATCAGGGAGTGAGTGGCAGGACGTGCAGGAAGAGCTTCCCCACGGGCCATGCGCCCCGTGTGTGTATAAACTGAGGCTGCCCCCACCTGGCCCCCACGAGGGCCCAGGCCTCCTGAGGGGACCAGTGGGCAACCTCTCAAATGGCCCATGTCCAGCCGGCCCACTGGCACATTTAAAAAAGCTTCTCATTTCTCTGACATTTGATTCAAAATAAATTTCACGTGGCCTCACTAATGTAAAAAGTGCTTCGTTGTGAGAGCCATTTACATAGGGACCCAAAATTCAGCCCCGTCACTAAAATTCCTACGACCAAAGCCCGCTGCACACTACAAGTAAAACATAATAGTAGGGCACCGCTCAATTCTATTTCTTCTGTGTCTATTCGAAGTCTCACAGATAATTTCCTAATTTAGAAAACCGCATCCTGTTTGCACGCAACATTCTCACATGGTTGGGTCTGGGGCAATCTAAGCAAGAAGGTAGATTTAAAAATTGGAAGGAGTAAGAAACAGAAAAGAGATTTATAAAATATTATAAAAATATGAAAACATCCCTTTGGCTTTTTGGACAGGTTATTTTAAAGTGTAGGGAATGTGAAACTTATTCCCAAAAACTTGGGCCCGTGATCTGCTATTTTTTAAACTGCCCGCAAATAGGAGGAAATTAATAAAAATTAAGGCACAACCCAACCAGAGTAAGACAGGAAGACAGAAGGATTTTGGAAACCCAGCACCAAGTACACACTCTGACCTTCCTGGCCAGGTAGAAAGACGCGTGTATCTTTTCAGCCAGTCCTGGTGGGAGGGCCCAGGACTTCAGCACAGAGCCCCAAGACCCACTTGGCTTTCCCACTCGGGTGCCTGGAACTTCCTAATCCCAGGCGCAGTCACTGCACGCCTGCCTCCTCAGGGGGGCTCTCTGTGCAGCATCAGTGGGGAAGCGGCAGCCCGGGGACCCACAGACACGGGGCTGGCTCCCACAGTTGTCCTGTTGTCCAGAGAGCGGATGGTTCTGGGAAGTGAACCAGGGGCACAGGTGGGCAAAGCACAGAAGAGATTTTTTTCTGCCTGGTGAGGCTGTAAGGTCCGTTTTCAGCAGCAGGAGACCCTCGAGGAAGCCTGCTGGGTGAGGCAGAGAGCTGGCACTGCAGGGCAGACCAAAGGCACCGCACGGAAGGAGACGAGGACCTGACCACGGTTTCCGGCCTCACTTTCCAGAACGTGGTCTCTGCGGACCAGCCAGCTGGACCGCAAGGAGCAAGCCCTGCGTGCAGGCAGCCTGGGCAGAGCGCGTCCCCGCTTCTCTCCCTCTGCCCCTGCCACGAGCAGCCCTGACGCTCATAACTAAAAAAACAAGTTCGTAATTTAATTTGGGGAGATTGGCTGGCAAATGCTCATTAAACAATTGGATCTTTGGGAACTCTATCTTTAGATTTTTTTTTAATTGACCTATTATTTTGCTGGCTCTGGCTGCCAGAACCCCCACCGCAAACAAGGAGATGCTCGCTACCTGGACTTTCTCTGATGAATAGTTTTAATTAAAAAATTCTGTACCATAAGTATTTTAATGTTACAAACATACCAAAGGTATGCAGTCATAAATTTAAAAACACATTTAAATTAATCTATAAATACGCTGCAGAATTGACAAGGTGTATTTAAGCAGGGGGATGTGGCACAGAGAGCTAATGATGACAATTAAGAATTGTGCAAAATGAATGAAAATCAATACTCAGAACAGTTTGGGGAAGAAAAGGCAAAAAGAGGAGAACTAGAACAACATGTAGTTTGTCCATTAGGGGAAAACTCGGAGCTGCCTGTAGCCCTGAAGCGTCAGCGGCAGTGAAGGAAGAGCGGCTGGCGGCAGTCTCTTCTCATCCTCCTGGACTGGAGAGCTCCCGGGAGCCCCGCTGGGGTGACAGAAGGGCCCAGACCGGTGATCTGCGGGTCGGGTGGCTGTTTTAATGTCCTGAACAAAAGCCACACCTTGCCAGACACAGGTCTGGAAGGAAACCGTCAAAGGTCTCTGAGCTACCTGCCAGGTGCTGGCACGCAGACACTTCTTTTTTGTACTGATGATCTGTTTTCTGCAGTGAGCACCGTGACAGGTTGTGGTGGTGTGCATGTCCCTGGAGGTGGAGGCTTTGGAGCCATGCCACCAGCTAGCTTTGCTGTGCTGTGGGCGCTACGTGCCCTCCCTCAGCGGGGCAAACTGCTCTGAGGGGCCTCCGTGTGCTTGGCCATGGCGGCCCCTCTGCGTGTGCAGCGTCCACTAGTGCTCACTGTGCTCGGCTCAGCAGACCAGGAGGTGCGCTCTAGCCTTCGTCACTGCACCCACATGAAAGACAACTCTGCATCCTTCAATCACGCGCTTCCCTCTAATTAGAGCGTGTTCACTTTTTTCCCCTAATTAGGTATTCTTTGTTGTATAATGTTTGCTCTAGTCTTTTGGAATCTTTCTCAATATCCAGTCATTACAGGCTCCCCTTGAATTCAACCAAAGCATATTATTTTTTCTGCTAATTATATCCTCACTTACAGATTGGCGCCTCTTCTGATTGGCTCCGTGGACTAGTTGCTATGACTTCATTAGTCGGGTCTCCTGACCCTGTTATTTCTCGTGACAGGACTTGCTCCTCCTGTCCTGTGGCTCCAGATCCTCGGGTCACTTCTCACCAGGGTGGAAAGTGTGTCAAACACATGGGTTGGGGCGTGGGATCATGGCTGCAGTCACTAATTACTTCACAAGGCCACCGTGCACATCACCGTCGCTAGTGGGGCCTTCTCTCTTCCTCTTCTTTAAAAAATAAATGTTTTAAAGGTGTCATTAACAGGTTAGCTTCTTTTTTTTTTTATGTACCCAGTTTTCAAAAAACAAGAAGCAGCAGCAGCTAAATAATGTGTCTCTCCGCTCTGGCTCCCAAAGAAACCGCCATTCACGTACAAAAGCTCAGGACCTGGAGTTCCGTGTGGGGCAGCCACAGTGTGAGCGCACAGCTCGAGCTTCAGGTCCATTAATCTAAAAAAATGTATGTGAATTTAAAAATCTTTAAGTGATGTGAGCAGAATTTTCTAATTCCAGGCATACACAAATAAAATAAAAACAAGCAAATTAAAAAATAAAAAATGCTATAAAATTATAACAAAATATAGTTGTAAAAACTAACAAAATATAGCTCTCTGGGCAACAAAATTTAAAAAAAGACTTTCACTGATTAGACAAGATTTGTGTATTAAGAGATAATTAAAATGAATGAAGGACATTTGCATACCAGTGCCGTCTTTTTAATAAGCAGAACAGAGGGATGGGACGTGAAGCTGTTGGGTACCCAGGCAGTGTGTTGTGATGCTCGCACCCAGATTCTAGGCCATCGGGATAACCCAGTTGACTAGAATCAGAGACCTGGGAAGAATCAAGCCTGCAGAGTTTAAATGCAAGTTAGTTAATATGAAAAATGCTGTATCTAGTTGTTTGCAAAATTACTTTTGTTGATTAAAAGGCTCTTCAGAACTTCCGGCTGGTGAAAGGGTTTTAAATTGTCTAATGGTGATTGTGATTGCTGTGCAGAAAAAAGGCAGTGCAAAGCGAACCATTCTATCACTGAATCTTTGTTAAGCAGGCCTTGAAAGTGTCTGACAGCATAATTAATCTTGTGATATGAACAAAGAAACCAACTCAATAGTATTGAAGATGCTTATTAAAAATACTAAATACCTTCTTCCACTTAAAAACCTTTTGAAACAGTGAGGAACGTGGCATCGCCTTTTTGTTTTTGCAGCAATTTTCCTCTAAACTTGACGCTGGGGTCTTCAGCACAGCAGCGAGGCTGTGCAGTGCGCCACGAGAACTAGTCGGAAAAAACAGCTCCCGACCAGGCAGCCTGGCTGGACTCACCAGGCTGGCAGCTGCAGGTTCTGACAACACCCCTGGCAGCCAAACCAGTCGCCAAAGTTCAGGCGGAATTAATGGCTGGCAATGCTCCTTTGGTAACAAAAAACTAAAATAGGAGGACTTCCTTGAAATTGTTCTTTTCAGGATCTCAGGTGAGGACTGCGCTTATGACCATTTGGGATTCTGAAGGGCTTCAAAGACACAGGACGTATTTGGGGTGTCTGGGGGCTCCCATTTGTTAGGGCCGGGCTTGTGGCCCAGACATCGGGGCTCCATGAGGAGCGAAGCTTCGTCTATATGTGGGGGAAGCGACCGAGGCCCCCAGGACCCACCAGCACCATCTCTGACTTGTGTGGGCAGCACAGCGGGCCCTGCCGGGGGTGGGGCTTGGGGGGTGAGTTTCCGCTGACCTGCTGGGGTTTTCACCAGGGATAAGTCCTTGACTAAAGAGAGCACCGACAAGTGACACATTTGCAGTTGGCAATGGCTGTGTAACTGAAAACCACGTATTTCAGAGCACACACAGTAACATTCACTTATCACTTAGCTCACGCATCTGTGGGTGACCTGCCGGCTGGATGGTCTTAGCTGAGACGGCTTCTGCATCTGCAAGTCGGCGGGACTCCACTGACCCCAGAGTCTGTCACCCTCACGGGCCCAAGCATGTTCTCATTGTGGGGGTGGCAAGAAACCAAGAGGGCAAGCAGAGCATGGGGGAACGCTAAGGTCTAGGCATAGAACTGGGGGTACTGCCACGGAGTTCCAGGGTGCAGTCAACGGGACAGAAGCCTTTGCCAAGGGAGTCAGACAGGGACCGAAGGAGACACATCCATGCGATGTAGCAGGCTTACATCCTGCAACGTTTTGCTAAAGAAACTTTTAACTCAAACCCTTTTTGCAAACTAAGAATAAAAGGCCATTTCTTTCCCTTAGTATTGTGGAAAATAAATTCAAATGAACTATTGGTTTCCCTGAAGCTGGTAATCATAAGAGCGATCACAGAGAAAGGAAACAGCATATGATCTCACTTGTATGTGGAATCTAAAAAAATATATAAACAAAAAGAGTCACAGATACAGAGAACAAACTGGGGGTGGCCAGGTGGGAGCAGGGTTGGGGGAGCGGGAGAAGTGGAGATCGGCAGTTACAAAGCACAGCGTGGGGACCAGTCAATAGTACAGTGATAACTATGCGAGGTGCCAGGCGGGTACTAGGCTTATCAGGGGGATCACTTCGTAAGTTATATGAATTTGTAACCACTATGCTGCATACTTGAAACTAACATAACATTGAATGTTAATTCTAATTGAAAGGAAAAAAGTAAAATGTGGAAATACGTAGGGATTCAAAGCAATGATTATACGTACACAAATTAGCACGGGTCTTAACATGCACACAAACTAACATTCAACATTCACCTAAGCACAGAGTACAATGTCAGGAACATACGTGATGAACGGACAGCATTAAATGCACTGTAGCGGGTGCCGACGGGGGTGACGGGAAGGGCTTAAAAGGGGATAAACTGACGAATCAAAGGAGGGTCTGGCGTTGAACGACGGTGGAATATGCTGCAAACTGAGGGTCGCGGTGAACTCAGCGCTCTGCACAGAGCCCCGGAAGGAAAAGAAGCCACGGTCACATCAGAAATGTCTAACCGTTACTTAGGTCAGCCTCTGGATCATCCCACGCACCCGCACCGGGCCCTCGTGGAGCGTGGTCCAACTGGGGTATCTATTTGCCAGGGAAGTGGGACAAGGAAGTACCTTCCAGATATTGTAGGCTCATGTTTCCACATCCGAATCTGAGGTCTGTAAGGACCATGAAGAAAGAGGTTTAAGCTGTTTCTTCACCCTGTGGAGTTGGTTTGAAGAGAATATATCCAAGCATGGGGTTTTAAAGACGCCACCAGGGGAAGTAGGCGTAGATGCAGAAAACCAGGACTTGGGCACGGGCGGGTGGGAGGGAGGCAGGCCTGGGGGGGACGCAAGAGAAAGTGCCCTTCTCAACAGGGAGAAACAACATTAAAGAGATACTCAAGTATTTTTAAACTGTGAAGCTGCCAAAGAGAATGTGAAGGCAGAATGTATATAGTCCACATGGGGAAATGTTTTTTATAGAAAAATCTAGTTTCTAGGATATTCTTACCACAGGGTTGAGAAGCAGGAAATAGATTCAGAACAATGGCTTTGCTGAACCCTTGATGCTAGGGGAGCACCCCCCCCCCCGTCTGAAAGTCTGTGCCCTCAAAAGGAAGAAACACACGCCAGATGTGACCGTCCGTGCTCGGTGTCCGTGCTGTGGCCTCAGACACCGCCTACCCCTCTGGGGGCCTTTGCATGCCCACTGGTAGAGGAAAAGTCCATTTTCATTTTTCTCAGCTTCTGGGCCTTGATGTAGAAGAGTTCCGTAAGAAAGTGTGGATAAAACCTCTGCTGCAGCTGTCGGGGAGCCGCCGCAAACCAGCGGGCCCACCCTACAAGCAACAAACTCGTGGGCGTCTGGGCTCAGCAGGAGAGAGGAAGCAGCGGTCTGGGAGGCGGGGCAGGGGAGAGAGAATGTAATTCAAGTGCGGTGGCTGGTGGCGTCGGCTGTAGTGCCAGCACCTCACCACCCTAGCACCAGCCCAGGGCTTCAAAACAAATAAACGCATTCTAGTTTAAAACACTGCATGACCCCTTCATGCGGTCCAGTTACATCATCTGCTGCTCAACCGAGGTAGCAACTACTCCTGTGACCTTGGAGAAAACCCGGCCCACTGGATGTCCTGAAATCTGACATATCTGTCCACGGGCGCACAGCGGGCGATTTAAGGGTTTTTAAGGGCGACTTAATTCTCATCCTTTTCAACTTACACCTATTATTGGGCATATGACACTGCAACTGCCTCAGCATACGAAGCCCTTCCTGCGTTAAGAGCTCGCCCCCACTTTACAAGACACAGCCCACCTGCCTCCAGAGAGGTTGAAGTGACAAGGTATTTTCCCTGCTCCATTTGCAAGTAGGACACAGAACACGAGCCTTCGAATTAAACTTCAACGAAACCAGGAGGTGGGGACTGCTTGGAGTCCGTCCTGCAGAAGGTGGCGGCAGCAAGGGTCCACACCTCATTTCCTGAGACCCCGACAGCACAGTGACGACACGAGGGAGGGGCGTGCAGGACCTGTGCTGTTGGCAACACTGTCCACGAGGTCTGTGGTCGGCAGTTGTGACCACGGTGCCGCTGTGGAGTGAGCGGAGGGTCCTTCGCAGTCACACAAACCAGGTTCTACGTCCCCAGGTACAGAGGTTATGCAAAATCCTTCCAGTTAACTTTTCTGGGTCTTGAATCCATCTGATTTGATTTCTATTGGTTGGAGCTCAAAGTCCTGTGATGAACCAGGTGGACATTAGATGTTAACACCACGCAACATGCAATACAGCTTCTTTAAAGGTTTATTCAACTCAAAATCCTGTGATGAACCAGGTGGACATTAGATGTTAACCCCACGCAACATGCAATACAGCTTCTTTGAATGTTTATTCAACTCGCCATGGAAACCGTCTGTGTTTGTAGTTTTCGGCACAAGAAGTTGTTTAAATACATTTGTTGTTGTTGTTTAACTACACGGCTATTTAAATGTTTATTTCTTCTTGTGTCAATTTTGGTAATTTATACATTTTTAAAGTCCTTTATTTTCCTAGGATGTTGAAATTACACCGAATTGCTCATAATATTCACATACCACATTTAAGTGTCTGCAGGATCTGTGTAATGTTCCCGCTCCCTATTTCTGTTATTGCTCATCTGTGATCTTACTCATCCAGGCAAAGCACCTCTGGCCTCACGGGTTTTCTCTACAGTTTGTGCATTTCTATTTTTACCAGTTTCTACCCTGTACTACTTCTTTTCTTCTACTTATTCAGATTTATTCTGCCTTTCTCTTTCTAGTTTCTAAGGCATAAACTTACACATTTTATTTTAGACCTTTTCCCCCCCAAAGTCAACAGCTAAGGATATACGTTTTCTTTATATACAATTCTTTAGAGAATTGCTTTACCTACATCTGATAAACGTGGTACGTTGTGTTTTCATATTCATTTAATTTAAACTATTCCAGATTTTCTTGTGATTTTTTTTTTTTATCCATGAGTTTCTCAAACATATTTTCCTCAAATGTTTGGGAATTTTTTCTGTTTTGTTTTGTTTTTATCATTGACTTCTACTATATTTTAAGTACATCCTGTATGATGCCAGTCCCTGCCAAGGCATTCACTTCTTTAATGGCTCACACGCAGTCCCTAACCGTGGTCAGTGCTCAGCCCGCACTGAAACGGTCTGTGGCCACGTGGCTGCTGTTGGGTGAGGCAGTCCATACACGGCAATCAGGTCCCCCTGACTGATGACATCACTAAGGATTTCTGTGAAGCTATAAATTTGATGCTTGCACTACCAACTACTGAGACAGGAGTCTGGAACCTTCAACCATATTTTGTATTTGCCTTTTTTTCTTAATTCTACCAGCATTTGCTTTATGTATTTTAAGGATCTATGTTTAGGTACCGACATGTTTGATGTGTGTGTGTGTGTTTTTAAGATTTGAACATTGCATTACTAAGAAAGTTCTCTTTATCTCTGGTAATATTCCTTGTACCAAAGTTACTTTCTCTGATATTAACAAAGTTGTGTCAGCCTCCTTATAATTCATTTTTGCATGATATACCCTTTCCTATCTTTTTATTTAAGCGATTTGTATCATTTTTAAAGT